>JZKD02S2119259.1:410371-426672 GCA_000966675.3 Picea glauca
TATTGGGTTTACTGGATCCAGTGTCTCATCATAGACAACTCCCTCTGTTTGTGAGAAACCTCTGGCTATAGATCTCACTTTGTATTTCTCGACACTTCTATCAGTTGCATGCTTGATCTTATAGATCCACTTGGAAGTCGTCACAGACTTTCCTTTTGGTTTCTGAACAATATCTTATACATCATTCTTTTAAGATATACTAGTATTCTTTTGTTATGGCATCTTGCCATACCTATTCTCCTATTGCTTCTCTATGACAAGAAGGCTCAGAATCAATGATGTGGCTCATGACTTAAGAGTGGCTCGAAAAATCTCTTTGTTCTCTCGGGATGTGCCTTGAAAGGCTTGTATGTTTCTCTGCCTCCTGTAGAGTGAGCCTAGGCAGACCTTTTATTCCCTACTACAATATCTCTGAACATATCAACTGGAGAAACTGGATCAACTGGAATAATGTCTTTCTCCCTCTGAACTTCTGAAGGGGGAGAAGGCATTGTCTCACTATCAATCTCCATCTGAGATTCTCTGGATCTTTGAAAAGCTATCTCTTCTTCAAGGACAACATATTTTCTTGTCTCAATCTGTCTCTAACCAAGGATGTCGATCTGGAATTTCTTCGAAGATTCATTGTTATCTTATAAACGTATCCTTTCTCCATGAAGGGTCTATCTTGGACTTCTTCTCTTTGGGTACACGAAAATACATTGAGCACCCAAATATCCTAAAGTGTTCAATATCAGGCTTCACTCTGGTGAAGGCTTCTTCGGGAGTTATGTTTTTCAAAGTCTGGTGAAGACTCTTGTTCTGAACATATATTGTGTCATGCATGTTTCTTCCCATAGAATCATAGAAAGATTATGATAATGTATTATTGCATTGGTTGCCACAATGATGGTTCTATTCTTCCTCTTTCTCAAATAGTTTTGACTCCCTCTGAAGGATAAACATATTACTTTGTTGTTAACTTGTCTGGAACAAGAAAACAAAAGGAACCAAAACAAGAATAGCTCCTAAAGGAGAATATTGAGTGCATCTCTAGAATCAAAACAATTTAAGGATTGTTGTCACAACCATAACACCTACTTGTAATGTAGCAAACTTTAGAAATATAGGTTAGAGGAATGACAATTACAACAATCAAACCTGAAGTCTTCACTTTGAGTGTGTTGTTCCTCTGAATGTACTGAGATCCCTCTGGATCCATGACTTCAACAAAAGGTTCCTACCTCCTGCAATTTCCCTCATGACAATGATACAAATAATATAAATACAAGTGCATACCTGAGGGTGTTGTTATGATTTCTCCAATGGCTCTTGGTTGATCTTTGTCCTCTTGACATCTTCATGAAGGAGGTATGTCACAGTGACACCATTTTTCATCACTCACAATAAGTATTTCTTTGAAGTCTTGTCTTCCAGAAACTTGAAGTTGCTTGATCCATCAAGCTTAACTTCCATCATAGTTTTGTTTATCATAATTTTAGATTATTAACAACCTTTTGTCAACTGGGCTATAAAACCTAACGGCTAGGCTAGGCTAGCACTTTTAGGTTTTGTTGGACTTATGACCACCAACAATAAGCCTTTGAAAGATAGGAGAACATTGGTGAGCTAAAGAGCTCCTTCAATGAGTTGCAGAAACCCTAATACTAAAATTTCTGCAAAAATTAGCAAAACCCTAGAAACCCTAGGGCCAAAATTTCAAAATGCTCGAAATTTTGATCTAAAGCTTGTTGGAGGTGCGTTGAAGGAGGTCTTACACTCCTATGCCCTTTTTAGCCCCAACGTTCAAGTACCAAGTGCTGAAAACCTCCAGAAGAGCAAGTCGTACGGATTTTTTGGGAACCCTAGGAGGGTCATACAATTTTTGCAGAAGAGAGAGAGGATGGCTGAAAGTAGTTTTTGAAATGGGTTCTTCAAGACCTATGCTTTGATACCATGTTGATTTTTCAATAAGAAAATTTAAGCATGAAGTTCATTCCATTTTAGCATTTAACCATAACCATTAATGTTGCAACAACCAAGATCACAAGAAGAAGCACCATGCACAAGAACACAAGAAGTATCATGGGAAACCCTTCTCAACAAGGGAAGAAAACCCAACCAAATCCTTTGCTATATTATTCAAGAGAAATACCTTCACCACCAAGAAAACATAGCACACAAGAGGTTGCTCAAACCCTAGAAGACTACCGCCCAAGAGAGGTGTGCACTTTTCCCAATAAAAGATATGATTCCTCAATAGGGAATTTACCTTTACTTATACTAGACCGAACCTGTCAACAAAAGTGTCTATTGGCACAACAGGGCCGACCTCACTAGCTTATAATATAATTGATATTAACCAGATTAATTATCTTTTACATTAATTACCAGTCACATTAAGGTGGGGTCGACCCATACCCTTTACATTACAATTAGGGTTACAGGCAAGTATGACTCTTGAACAATATAACAAGGGATATGATACACCCACTAGTGCTCATCCACTAGGGGTACATCCATATGAATGTCCATATCTCAGGCTCACTGCATTACTCATAAGAACCACTTCTTCACTAGTGCTCGACCACTAGGATCACATTCACCTGTGCTCATCCACAAGCATGTCCACTCAATAGATCTTCTTTCCCACTACATTACACAAGAGAGTCATTTGGAGTTTCTCGTCAACTCTTCTGATTAAAGGAGGCTAATACATCATCTTCATTTTTGTTCTCATGACGATGCACCCAACACTTTATGATTTCACACGTTCACCTTGTGCTCAGCCACAGGCATGTCCAACTCTGCAGATCACTTTTATCACTGTGTTAATTTGGAGTTCTTCTCAACCCTCTGTATGGAAGAGGTCATTACTACGTTCTAGTTGTGTCTCAAATGGGAACCACACACCCTTCTCAGGGGCTTTCTCTTAGGTTTGTAAGCTGAAGAATGTCTCACATATCTGCAATGATCCACATCTCACTGGTTTGTAAGTTGGAGAATGTCTCACATAGCTGCAATCATCAACAAGGAGCAAACCCAACTCCAACGTCTTTTGATCGCGGGATGTAAGTATATTATTGTGGGAAAAAAAAAACCCATAATAGGGATATGTTGTTGTAGTAATAGCTTCCAATTATGGGCATCACCAACTCTACTTGTAAATCTGCAATCGCGACTGGTCCATTCACTGGTTAGAATTATGAAACTGGGCCTCTCACACTCTGACTTTTCACTTCCAAAGGGCCTGGTCGACAATGGTATTCGAAATGAAACTTGAAAATGAAATGTGCTCCATGAACAGATGCTTACCCAGACACTTGCTTTGTTGTTGGGTCAATGGCTAAATCATTCATAGTTGAAACCAAAGTGAAGTCTATAAACCCCAAGTCTCTGGTTCTACGACAGAACCCAAGTCTCTGGTTCTACGACAGAGAATATATCAGAATTTGTAAGCATTTCTTTCTTCCCCTCAAACCAATGAACTGGGCATACTTTCCTCCTTGGTGAAAGGGAATATCCGTGAAGACCACAGTCTCCATTACCCAAAGAGAACACCCATTAGATGTTGTGAATCAAAGGAGCTTACCCCTTGTGCCTACCCAGAAACGGACATCCCCCTTCTTAGAGTAGTCAATATGTATTGGCAGAGGGTGAGGAAAAAATATTTGATGACTTGTATGTCCATGGAACATAAGCCCCTGTGGTCATTGATTAAGTCACATTGACCAGGTGGTTAAGCATTGCACACAGACCATGAAACATGACCATATGTCACATAATCCCTAGCGTGCCATGGTCGTGGCTTAAGGCACCCTAACAAGGTGGCTGAGCACTACATGGAGACCATGAAACCTAGCAGAGCCATATCCTGCAGTGGACAATTATCAAGTGAATTTGTTTTGATATATTTCGTTGTCATAAACATATACTTGGGATGATGTTATTCTTTTTATTTAAATAAAAAGAAATTTGTTTAACTTAATTATTGGGAAGAGTGAGTGTGAGTATTGAAATGATCACATATGGCATGTAGTTCAGAAGTTTAGATTAGGAAAGTGGCAGGTGGGCAGGTTGTTAATGTGAACATGTAATCACTAATGTTTATACATGCCTATGAAGGTCTTCACTGCCATTATGCATACTCTGAAAGAATGTAGGTCCTATTGCTCATTGAGCAACTTAACCAACCTATTTTGGATGTGCATCAAATTGTCCAAGATTTGACACAGTGCAGACTATCTTGTGTGTTATTTTCCTTGCTTCACTGGTGAGGTTGAAGGAGTTGTATGTTGGGTCCCATTCTTTTTGTAGTCCGTCACGAGTGTCAAGAGGATGAGGTCGATTGCAAGTCCTAAGTGAATTTGGTAGAGTAGTTATCCTTCAGACTTGGCACCCAAGCTGAAGGAAGTTTGTTATATTTGTTGCAACCTATTGTGGCGTTTTTTTTAACAACTTCTGTGCAAGATGGGTAGTTTCCTCAAGTTGGGTAGTGTCCTCCCCGTCTCCTCTCGGGTCCATGGAATTGTTTCACTTCTTACACACACAGAGGCTCTGATATGGTAGAAATGGAGCTGCTTGGGAAGAGGAAAACTAGGTACCCGTCCTCTTTGAAAGGCAACAACAGGTTTTGGTAGGATTGTATTATGTGAATTGTTCCCCTTTATGTGTGCTTGATGCAATTTCCCTTATGATCATGATCCCTTCACTGCTCAAAATCCATCTAAGTCAGCTTTCTATCTATGAACTCTGCCTCGCTATCTGGTTCTGGCACCGCATTATGCACTATCTCCCATTCAGTTAACCTAGCCAAGTGTCGTGAGAAAAATTTGTTTTGCTATAGAAAGGAGACTAACCTGTTGATTTTTCATTTTTCCACTAAAAGAAAAACAGAGGGTCTGGTATGGTACATCCCAAAATGTTCAATTTCTCCACAATTCGGTAGATTGGATCAGTAACATTAATTTCCTCGTTGTAGTTTTGGTTTGTATCTGTCTTCCAAGTGTGCATTACAAGTTCAAAACCTTTTTTTGCATGTTTGGCAGAGTAGCCCCTCAAACCTGGTGCCTAAGCCGAAGGAAGTCTTCTCTATGTTGTGCATCCCCTTAGAGCTTGTTTCTTATTGCACTTCCAACCAAATAAAAACAATGTGCTCTCTCTGCAAGCTGGGTAGTTTTCTCCCTGTCACCTCTCTATTCCCATTGAGTCATTTTATGTTTTACACAAACAGAGGTTCCTAATACAGTAGATGAATAGATTCTTTTTGGACGAATAAAACTGGGTACGTGTCATCTTTAGAAGCTAATGGAAGACTTTTGTTGGATTATGCTATGTGATCTAGCCTAGCTTGGTGGGTTTTCCTTGGTCACTAGGGATATATAAGGTTTCCCTTTGTGTATCCATGAAGAAAATTTGCCTTGTTTTATAATTGTATTGACAGGTGGATGGTTGGGGACAAAAACGTGCTTTAACACAAAGTAACAAAGAGGTTCTCGTCTTCTTCTTCTATTTTTCTACACCAGTCTAGTGAGGGCTTTATGATCCTTTTTATAACTCTTCTATATCCAACGGAAATTGTATTTCCTCCTATATTTCTTTGTTGCATTTGTAATTTCTTGTTGTCTTCACATTTTATCAATATTCTTATACTTGGGTTTTATAATTCATTTTGTTTATTTTTTTCTTTTCAAATAATTATTTTTGAAGGTTTTAATGATATATTTTTAGCGGTTTTGGGTTTCAACGACTATGAAGCTAATCTTTAATCATGTTCAAAGAATTGACATTTTTTTTAACTAGCTTTGATATTTTTTTATGGAATCCCTCATTGCCAAAATGCTCTGAAGCAGTTCTCTCAACAGTCACTGAAAACAAATTTGTAGCCTTTTGTTTCCTCTTATTAATAATTCTTCAGTCTTATGGTCTTGGCTTGATGCTTATGATGCCAAATTGTTTGTACGCTTAATATTCCTCTTAGGATATTTGGATTAGTTAATTGTGAGATGCAATCTCCTCCAACTGTTTTCTATTCGGTGTTTGTGGTTAAGAAATACTAAGAGCAATTCCCTTATGTATCTGGTGTATGTGAGTTGTGCGATGAGCTTTGGGATTTTAACTCTAATTACGGGATATGCTATGGGAGATTTTTACTCGGGCACTCCTATTTACAAACCCCCAAAGCACAGACCCAAAGTCCGGTGGATGTTACCCATGATCTTGGTCGTCATGATGATGTATTGATGATGGTGTACTCAGGCTCTTCATAAGTAACTTTTCTCAGGAGAAAAGTTACTTATGAAGAGCCTGAGTACACCATCATCAATAAATCATCATGACGACCAAGATCATGGGTAACATAATACCCCCCGAAGTATGAGGTTGGAACCAGTGACATCCGAAAGACTTTGTAAGCTATATGTGTGTGTCGGGAACTAGGAGCACACCTAATCGAAAACCTGCGAACAACCAAGCATCTGTAAAAAATCATATATACCAATTCTGAGGTAGGCATTCCCATACTCAGATCATAGATTGATGACAATTGTAGACATAGGTCATGGCCACCAATCATACACTATGGATCCATGCCGTCAAAATATAGCATAGCCACCAGGAATACAATGTGGATCTATGTGAGAAATTTCAAATTAAGACGACATAGCCACGAGACATACACAACAACCTCATACTTTGGGGGGCATTCTGTTACCCATGATTTTGGTCGTCATGATGATGTATTGATGATGGTGTACTCAGGCTCTTCATAAGAACTTTCTTCTAAGAAAAGTTACTTTTATTTCTTCCCAGAAAACTCATTTTTGAAGAAGGTTCGCAGGCTGCTAGTAGATTTGGGTGCGAGAATGCATGGTTCTCGCAGGCTTCCTTAAGCCAGTGTGCGAACTTCTCACACTGTGTTGAACTTCTAGGGTGTGAACTCTTCCTAAAGCATGGAAAAAGATGAATTCTCGATGCTTCTAGAAGGGAATCTTCTAGAAAGATGGGTTGGCATTCGAATGGTTATCCTAGTACTGGATTCCCTGATATTTTGGGATCATTCTTATCCAAGTAACTAATTCATTCTCTCCTATATATTGAGGGAAATCTCATGGAAAAGGTTAAGCAAGATTCATTGGAGAATTGGTGAAATAATTGTGTGAAGGATTGAGCTTGAACAGCAGCTTGGAGACTCCAGCAAGTCTATCCAAAGGAGTTGATCTTCTTCATGCAAAGATTGAGCAAGTGTGTGTGTCGGAGCCAAGGGCCATCGAAAGGAAGATTGCGACATCAAGGCTCAGGTTGTAATCTTTACTTTCCATTAATATGATACAGTGGCATGTCCCTTTCCCATAAAGTTATTTCTACTTTATTGTGTAATTCCTTGATCATACACATAGGTTGACTATTGAATATATTGAGTTGTCTTCACTTTGATTGGTTTGTGTTGTCTTGGTCTTGACTGCATGAGAGCATTGGAGCAAAGCGGGAGCAACAAAGACCCTAGGAAGTGATAATAAGGTATGTTATTTATTCTTGCCTTCTAGTTAATTCAATGGTCAAAACTTAGGGAAAGAGTCATGTCCTGTCTTGCTTTGTTCTAGATCCAGGTGGATCTAGGGAGATCTGTTAGTGTCTGCACCTACCGATTTATCCAATAACAAAATTGGTGACTCCATCGGACATTCCTAAATTCGACGGCAAAGTGGGCGAGGACCCAAACAATCACGTTATGACTTTTCACCTATGGTTTTCATCCAACTCGTTGATGGATGACTCTATTCGTTTATGTCTTTTTCAACGAACCCTTATCGGTTCTACTGTGAAGTGGTATATTGAATTTCCACGAGGTTTCTTCTCTGATTTCAACACCCTAGATATGGCTTTCCTTACGCATTACCAGTTACCGATCCGTTATGATACGGGGACCGAGATTTTGACTTCCTTCAAACAGACTAAAAGCACTCATATATCTGATCACATCCATGAGTGGCGAAGGAGACGACATCTCATTAAACTTGAGTTCCCCGATCAGTTACTGGTAGAATGGTTTACAAAATCATTTGTGAACGAAATCGGTAAGGACATTGCCATGGGTGGTGTAGTCACAGAAGAGCAGGGTATAAGTCGTGCACAATATCTTGACCTCGTTTATTCACAAACGGGAACCCTTTACGATTTACTACCTGACTTACCTCGTCCTAATACTTCCATCACTTCAACTGCTCCAGCTACCTCACATGCAGTTGATGGTGTGATTGGTACTGCCCAAGCCCAATCACATTCAGCTTCAAGCACAAACCCTAAATCTGCTTCTTCTAATGTTCAAAATGCTCCGTCTCCTGCCACTCCCACCGGCAAGACTTCTAAGGTAAATGCAGTCCAATCTACCCCATCCGGTAAAAACAAATCTAAAAAAGGGAGAGGCGAGAATAAGGAGGGAAAACATAATTCTCAAGCAAAGAAAACCAAACTACCCCTGTTGACGATCGGGATAAGCGCAAACCATGCTACCCTTGCCTTATCTGTGGTGATGATCACTACACGAAGGATTGTCCACGACGTACCGAGGTCACTAAGTTCCTTCAAGGAGCTCCAAAACCACCTGCACTGGTTGTTTTGTCCCAATCCTTCCTGTCTCAACAACAAGCTCAGTTGGTCATCCACGACCAACCCTCTTCTTCTACTACATCATATGTTTTGATGTGTACTGGTGATTCTAAGCAGAACAACGTTGCACTCACTACTCGAGCCAAAGATTATTCTCCCTCTAAGGATAAGGTTGACGATTTACCCCCTTCTTTGGTACAACCCTCTCCAGCGATTCCACCTACTAACGGTCCTCTTCATCTCGAACGACCGAGCCTCGACATAGTTCTGTGACCCCCCCCCAAAGGGCATCGTTCGGAAATCGGCTTTCAATCCTCATGCTCATGCCGCCCAAAACTACAGCATTGTTGAAGATCTGGTCTAGGCACCTTCTGTGATGTCAGCCCTTGAAGTCCTTCAAACTTGTCCTGCACAACGGAAGGCCTTGTTGAAATCTATTGGTGGAATCGATCCGACAGATACAAATTTGATAGTCTTTGACTTGGAAGATCACATTCCAAGGTTACCCCCTCAACTCGTGTTCCAAATCCAAGTGGTTGTCTCTGACAAAAACATTTGTCGAACCGTTATCGATGAGGGTGCCTCGACATGTGTTATGTCTCTTGCTTGTTGGAAATCCATTGGCTCTCCTCCTTTGAATGAATCCCAGAACACTCTTAAAGCCTTCAATGGCTCTGTTTTTAAGCCCTACGGTGTTCTTCCTTCGTTGCCCATCACGTTAGAAGGTAAAACGGTCCAAGTCAAAGTAGAAGTCTTTGACACTCCCCTTGATTATAATCTTCTGCTTGGCCGCAGCTGGATCGATTCCATGTGTGCCGTTGTGTCGATACTTTTCCGTGTAGTACGTTTCCCTCATCAAGGAAAGGTTGTTACCGTCGACCAACTTGCCTTCTTCAATTATGATACCCGTATTGGCAACGTCCCGTTTATTGCTAAAACCCCGCCGGGTTATGAGAACGTCGGTGTGGGCCTTTTAAAGGACTCCTCGTTAATGGGTACTTTCCCCATTCCACCACCCGATGTTCCACGCTTGTCTGTTGCTTCCATCAACATGATCTCCACTGTGCCTCATGAACTTCCAGCGTCTTACGACCCTTGGATAATCCCTGACCCTGGAGATCATCTTCGTTTCGGCGACGAAATGTCGTTAAGTCTAGTTGAATCCGCTTATCAGGCCATTCAATCGGCAACACCTTCTACTCCCTCTCTTGATGAGTTGTCTCCCGATCCTTTTCATGTTATTTTTCCCACTGACGAGATGATCATGTCCGTCATGGAAGACACCCCTTGGGATGATGGGCATCATCGTTCTATCCTCTTTCTGGAGCAACGTACTCTTGAGAACTTCCAACGGATTTCGACTCTGTCAACCATTGTTGTCATCTCGACGATTCCCAAGTCTGCACGCGATGTGTTTGCCGAAGGGAACTTAAGCAATATCTCGCCCACGATTCCCATTGACATATCCATCAAACCTGGGATTGTTGAAAATGTCCATATTGGAGCTTCGTGTTCTTCCGACGAAATCGTCACCTATATGTCTCTTTTCAAAGAATTTTGTGATATCTTCACCTGGAGCTACGAAGAAATGCCAGGTATCGACCCTGCGATTGTCATACATGAGATTAAGACATACCCCGGCGCTAAACCCGTCCGGCAATGCCTTCATCCAATTCACCCATGTAAAGCAGCTGCTATAAAACTCGAAGTCGAGAAACTTCTGAAAGTCGGCTTTATTTATCCGGTGGCTCTCACAGACTGGGTTTCCAATCTTGTCCCGATTGACAAGAAACAAGGTATGATTCATGTATGCGTTGATTATAGGGATATTAACAAAGCTTGTCCCAAAGACAACTTTCCTACCCCCTTCGTCGATCAGATTGTCGACGATTGTGCCGGAAGTGAAATCTTCTCTCTCATGGATGGTTTCTTCGGCTATAATCAAATCAACATTCTTCCTAAGGATCAACATAAGACTGCTTTTATTTGTCCTTGGGGTACTTTTTCCTATCGGAAACTTCCTTTTGGTCTTAAGAATGCGGGCGCAACTTTTCAACGCGCTATGTCTTATGCTTTTCATGATATCAAACACATCATTCAACCCTATTTGGACGATTTACCTGCTCATTCTATGCGCAGAGTCGATCACCCTACCCACCTCCGAGCCATTTTCGTTCGTTGTCGGTTCTATCGTATACGTTTAAATCCTCATAAGTGTGTTTTTTGCGTAGAATCCGACCGTCTTTTAGGTTTTATCGTTTCATGTCAAGGGATTCAGGTGGATCCTTTAAAGGTTGAGGCGATCCTTAATCTCCCTCCTCCTTCTACACTTCGCCAGTTGCAAAGTTTGCAGGGGAAAGCAAACTTTCTTCGTCGTTTTATCCCAAATTATGCCGAGATAACTCATGGATTTACGCGGCTATTAAAGAAGGATTCTAAGTTTGTATGGGATACCATTGCCAACAATGCTTTTGAAGCTTTGAAGTTGTCCTTAACGCGAGCTCCGCTTCTTTTCTCCCCGATTACAGTTCCGATTATTTCGTTTACCTTGTTGCCTCATATTACACCATTGGCATGGTACTCGTCCAAGAGGATGATGCTCACAACGAACATGTTATTTACTACTTGAGTTGAAGTTTCATGCCGACTAAAATCAAGTATCAACATGTCGAAAAACTGGCCTTGGCTGCCTTCTAAGTCGTCCAACGCTTCCGGCACTATATCCTCTCACGCAAGACTACAGTGATTTCACATTGCAACCCTATGCAACACATTCTCACCCGTCAATTGATAGGGTGCAAGTACTCCAAATGGATTGTGATACTCCAGGAGTTTGACTTGGAATTTGAACGTGCCAAGTCTAAGAAGTCCTTAGTTTTTGCTGAGTTGATATGCGACTTTCCCCATTCTGCAACGGAAAATGTAGCAGCAGATTCATTACCTAATGAATCATTTTTCCTTATTAGCACTGATGATCTTTGGTATGGGGATATCATTATATATCTCCAAACCCAGACTTTTCGGCCAACTTTGTCCAGTACTGAACGACGTCACATACGCTATCAAGCTTGTCAATACATTATCCTCGGGGATACTCTTTATCATCGGGGGATTGACTCTGTTTTTCGACGTTGTCTAACGTTCGACGAAGCCGAGAAAGCTTTGAGTGGCTGCAATTCTAGAGCATGTGGTGGTCATATGTCTGGGTATGCTACTGCCCAGAAGATCTTACGCGCAGGGTATTTTTTGCCTTCTTTATTTAACGACTGCATCACCGCCGTTCAGAAATGCCATGCCTGCCAGACCTATAATCAGAAAATTCGGTCACATCCTGCTCCTCTTCACCCTGTGGTCTCACTTGGTCCCTTTGCGAAATGGGGCATCAATTTCATGACATGTCACCCTCACTCGGCCGGGGGGCATGGTTACATTAGTGTAGTCGTTGATTACTTTACGAAATGGGCCGAGGCGATGCCGACATTTGACAACACTGGAAAGACTGCAACATTATTTCTTTTTAATCACGTCATAGCTCGTTTTGGTGTTCCCCAAGCTATTGTCACTGATCACGGTAGCCACTTTAGGAATTTTATGATGTTCGAACTTACTAAGAAGTTGGGTCTTTGCCATGATAACTCAACACCCTATTATCCACAAGCCAATGGCCAGGTCGAAGCAATCAACAAAGTTCTCATAACTATGCTTCGACGAATGATAGGGATTCATAAAACAAGTTGGCACACAATGTTGTTTTCGGCATTGTGGGCGTACCGGACATCCGTCAAGTCCACTACTGGGTTTATACCTTTTCGGTTAGTCTATGGTGTGGAAGTCATTTTCCCTATCGAATGCGAGATACCATCTTTAAAACTAGTTGTTGAACTTCTACCCAACACTTCTGCTGAAGAAGAATCTCTATTGTATCTTATGTGATTAGACGAAACTTGATGTGATGCCACCCTAATCATAGAAGCTCAGAAAAAATGTGTCAAGGCCCAATACGACAAACATGTCAAGCCTCGCATTTTCTCTGAAGGAGATCTTGTTCTTCTCTATGAACAAGATCGAGATATGTTAGGAGCTGGGAAATTCGAACCCATGTGGCAAGGTCCTTATATCATTCGACGAGTTTTGGAAAAAGAAGCTTATGAGTTGGTAGATTACGATGGTATCCCTTTGAGTGAACCTAGGAATGGGTTGTACTTGAAGAAGTACTATGCATAAACTCATATGTGCACAAGTACTTGAATTTTTAATGTATCATACTTTTTGTGTGTTACTATAGTTTGTTTTTTTCGTTATCTGGTCTCTGCCCTTATGTGACATTGTGTTTGATTTCCAGATGTCGGAGTCTTCGCTACCCTATATTGGCTTCGTTGATGGCGCTAGTCGTAGTACTCAGAACCTTGCTTCCGCTGCGTGGGAAATTTACGCCCCTACAAACGAACTTGTCTCCTTACGAGGTGTGTGTCTCAGTCGTGCGACCAACAACATTGTAGAGTATATCATCGTTATTGACTTATTGGTTGATGCTATCTCGCTCGGAATTCGTCATTTGGCTGTGCGACTTGATTCACAGCTAGTAGTATTACAGTTAAGTAATGTATATACCATTCGAAGTCCTACTTTGTTACGGGTATATTTGCGAATTCACCTCTTGGAGCGTTATTTTGATTACATTGAATATCAACATATTCCTAGATGTCTAAATACATTAACAAATGCATTGGCTAATTATGTATTAGACAAACATTTGAATCATTTATAAATCAATCACATCAATGTTCACACACACATGATAAACTGGTAGAAGCCGTCTGTATATATAACGATCAAAAGAGTTTTTTACAAAATGTCCGAAGACCAAAATGTCAAAATTTGAAGCTCATAGCTTCTACAAAGTGACGTCATGGATGACGTTCACGGTAACACACGACTGCCCGAGCAACCCTATGGAGCAGTTGACTCATAGATGTTGATACTCCTACAGTATGATGCTGGTCACGTCGTGGAACCTCTTCCAGAGGCATGTCTGGAATGTCTGCGGTCAGGCCCTCTAGATTTTTTTCCACCACCTGATAATCCTCGGCATATTGTGGTGTTGCTGCTACCTCTCCTCCCCGCTGAATGGGAGAAGTACCAGGAGGTCGGTACGGTCCAACATCTGTGTTATCAACAAACGATTTTGTATTAGTCTTTGGACGAACATATAAAACAAAAACATTTGAATATGATAAAAATTCACAAAACATTTAAAAAGAGAAAAATGTGTGTACTTCTTACCAAGGTCCCCCCACTGAGCATCCTCTGGCAGTACTAAATCTGAATCTCCTCGGAAATCCAACCCGACATAAGCATAGTTGTCAACCATCAACATCTATGGTTGAAGCCAGTCAAAGAAAGTATCATCATACTTGATGATCGGTCCTGCTACGTGTCGGGCCATGAGCCGACACCATCTCAGCATCCTTGGATCCTTGGGACCCGGTATATTCCACTCAACCTGCAGTCTCAGTGAGGGAACCCTCTCAAAGAAGAAGGACACCAACAAAGATCCGTACCCAAATTGCTTCATGTCACCTCGTCTACATTTGGTCAACTTCTTTTTTATACTGCGAAGCACTGCATCTGCCCAGTTGAACACCCGAGGTTCAGTGCACTCAATAGCATACTGGAAGTAACTCTGTAACGCCATGTGAGGAGAAGAACTCCCAGCCATCTGAGCTATGGTGAATAGGATAGTACGGAGGGTCAAATATTGTACCCCCCAAATAGCTACTTTTCCTTTCTTTCTCTCAGCCTTGGGAACGCAGTGTAAACGACAGTACTCACTCATTTGTAGCCCACCACCTCTGCTACCAGTTAGGCTCACATAGTACCCCCGTCGTGACAATCCAGTCAAAAAGTAAATGTCCTCGATATCTAAGGACAGTGTGTGGACCCCCACATGAAATACCTACTGATCAGGGTCCCACATATGCACCAGGTACTCTAACAACCTAACTTGGGCCCTCATGCCCGGGATATGAAAGTACTTCAAGAGTCCACAGTCTCTCAAAGCAGCAATAGTAGGTGGATGATTTTCGGCCATTGCATTGTCTTTTTCGTGCTCCCTTTCGCGCCATTCAAGCACCATTATGATGGCCAATTATCTGCATAAGGGGCACAATAAGAAGTTTAGCAACTTTTTTCATGATTTGATTCTTGTTCATTGGGTAATTTTTTTTTTTTTAAATGAGCTTTGCGGTTCTCGCAGGTGCCCTGTGTGCACAGTGTGAGAACCTCGTAGGCTGCCTTAGGGTCACCTGCGAGAATGCCCCATTCTCGCAGGTCCCGTGTAGCATGCTTGCGAGAATGGCAACGCGCAAATAGGGCTTGTAAAATCAACCCAAAAAATGAAATTTAACCAATGAAATTGAAAAATTAAACCATGAAAATGTTAAGGATAAAGAACCTACATTACTGTCGCTGACGGCTCGCTGAATGAACGCTCGTAGCTCCCGCAATTTGACGCCGAACTTCAAGGGTAAAAGAGGGGTTTTTGGAGCTCAAATAGTGAAAAGGTAAAATGATGTGGTAAAAAGAGTATTTACTCCTTTTTATTTACTTTTACTATGTCATTTAATTTTTTATGATTATTCATCTATTAAACCCTAAGCCATAATGCCTTGTTGAGTGTAACTTTTGAAGGCGTAACAACTTTGATGGTCAAATACAGGGATGAGGGCATATTTTTTCTTTGTCGTCATGTGTTTTTGATTGTTTTTTATGGTTTTTGTATAAAACCTCGAGCGTGGTTTTTGTCAGTTCTTGCGCTCGCAAATACATGAGAACACGTTCGAGCATACTTTTATCACTTTTTCGGGCTCAACAAGGTTATACGAAAAAGGAACCCCCCTGGAGTCCTCTTTAAGCTCTTTTCAGACTCTCTAAACATGAAAAGATCACCGAGCGACCTTGTTATTTTCACGCTCGATAAAGTATGTGAAGTAAGCGTCTGGTGAGCGATAATTTATCTTTTTCGGTCTCATCCAGACTATTTTACGAAAAAAGAACTAAGAGAGTTATCTTTTAAGTGTTTTTCCAAACTCTATAATCATGAAAAACCTTCGAGTTTTCTATCTCTGGACTCGTTAAACAAACATTGACAGACCCATATGGGACCGAACCACTCCTTCTTAGGGTTCGTTAAAAATACTCTGAGGGACTCGTCCGAAGGATGAGCTTACATCAACAAGCATATGTTATCCTCCTCAAGCTTGCATAAAAATAAAGAGGTACTCGCTAGAAATTGTGGGGGGAAATTTGGGAAAGGGATATGTCTTCATCTTCGTATTAATTGGCAGTAAGTGTCGCTCTTGAACATGACACCTCCTATTCATCATTTGAAGTCGGTTTGGAAAATCCATTTTCCTCTCATTCGATTTGTTATAAGGTCATTATCTGTGTCGTCTTTGAGTCAATGTTGTCAAATCACTGGTCGTGTCATTCATATGTTCAAGAGAAGTCCATCCGAAACCAATATCGAGTCGGCCATCTGCAGTTGTCCATTCTCTCTGTGTCGGCCCTCCCTATGTCCGGTTCAATTTGTATCATACTATGTTTCACCTTCAAACTCTGTTACTCATTTCGTGTCATTGATGGGGGATACATCAAGGCCCTCCTGTGATGAGTTTTGTTCCGTCGACTTCAACTCATTATCCGGAATCAAGACT
>JZKD02S2119259.1:446885-484400 GCA_000966675.3 Picea glauca
TAGGCCTTATTGATATTGACCTTTATTGCATCGAAATATATTATTCTACCTATGTGAAGGGTTAGGTTAGTCGGTCCTAAACTTAAGTACTCTCATGTTGAGAAGCTAGCCTTGGCTGTCGTACATGCGGTTAAAAAATTATGGCATTAGATATTGCTTTGCAAAACTACCGTAGTTGTTAATATCAATCCATTTCAATACGTCCTTACTAGGCGTATCATAGGGGGGAAATACAATAAGTGGATTGTTATTTTGCAAGAATCTAACCTCGATTTTGCTTCGGCGAAATCTAAGAAATGGCTAGTTTTTGCCAAGTTGATATCCGACTTCCCTCGACTAGATGAGGATGTCATTCATGACGATTTATTTGTGGATGAACATATTTTCCTTATCTTGTCTTCGAACCCCTGTTATGGAGACATTTTTATCTATCTTCAAACCTTGAAGTTACCCCAACATCTATCGAGAAACGATCGACGACGTATACAACATCAAACTACCTTATTGTCGACGACACTTTGTATCGTTGAGGAGTAGATAATATCCTTCATCGTTGGTTGACTCATGAGGAAGTTGTGTCCGTACTTAATTACTATCATAGTGGGGCTTGTGGTGGTCATCTATTTGGGCTTGTGACAACCCAAAAAATACTATGAGATGGTTATTTTTTATCACCAATTTTTAAAGATTGTATTGAAGCGGTCAAGAAGTGTCACCCTTGCCAGGTGTTTGCTTGGAAAATGTGCTCGCATCCAGCCCCTCTTCACCCAGTCATCACCGTCGGTCCCTTTACCAAGTGGGGGGTGGATTTTATGGACTATAACCCAGATTCGGCTAGGGGGCATCAACATATTATCGTGGTTGTGGATTACTTCACTAAATGGGAAGAGGCCATGCCTACCATTAAATATGATGGTAAGACTGCAACATTTTTTGTGTTCAACCAAATTATAGCCCGGTTCGGAATCCCAAAGGAGATTATCATTGATCATGGCAATCACTTTCAGAATGAAATGATGAAGGAGTTAGCATCGAAACTGGGGTTTAAGAACTGTCATTCTTCCCCTTATTATCCTTGGGAAAATGGACAAGTAGATGTTGTGAATAAATCTCTCAAGACCATCTTGCAAAAAGTTGTCAGTTGGAGTAAATATGACTAGCATCTAATGCTTTACCCTGCGCTTTGGGCATATCGAAACTCGGATAAGACTTCCACCGATTTTTCTCCTTTTCAGTTAGTACACGATGTGCAGTCGATCCTTTCGATTGAATGTGAAATCCCTTCCCTTAAATTGGCAATTAAGCTCCTACCTGACACTTTTGATCTCGAAGAACGCATCGTACACCTAGAGCACCTAGATGAGCAGCGTCGAGATGCCTCTACGACTATCGAAGCGAATAAACAACGTGTTAAGGATTAGTATGATAGGTTTGTTTGTCCTCGATAGTACGTTGAGGGTGACTTGGTCCTCTTATATGACCAAGCCAAAGAATCGTTGGGGGCAAGCAAGTTCAACCCCATGTGGGACGGTCCTTATATCATGCGATGTGTTTTAGAAAAAGAAGCCTATGAATTAGAGGATTATGAAGATTTTTAATATGTTGGCTGAGCCAATAAATGGGCTCTACCTGAAAATATATTACACTTGAGCCCTGAAGATTGGGCGTGAATCTTTGTATACTAGTGTATCTTAATGTATATATATATCTTTATCGTTGTGCCACCAGCTTGCTTATTAGGTTTTCCCTTGGTTGGCAGATGTCAACGGAGTCTTCAGTTTTCTTAGGATTTGCACATGGTGTCAGTCATCATACATGGAACTTGGCTTCCGCCACTTGGATCATTTACTCACTCGAGGGACAACTGGTGTCTTTAGGTGGCGTTTGTCTGGAGCCATCAACAAATAATGTGGTTGAGTATAACATCATTATAGAACTATTATGTGATACCATTTCACATGGTGCTCGGCCTTTAGAGGTTTTCCTGGACTCCCAATTAGTTGTATGTCAGTTAAATGACAGTTACCGTGTGTGAAACCCTAACTCTACTCTGACGATTCCTACAGGTACTGTTAGCACTGAGAGTCACACTTAGACTGTTGTAAGTGCAAGCCCAGTACCCATCAAAATATAAATGGATTAAATTGGTTTGAGTAGGTGGATCAACAAGACTGGAAAGAAAGGGAGAGAGCAACAAAATGTCTATAGAGGCATTCCATTGGGCATGGAGTCATAACATCCTACAGATCAAAGGAAATCAAACTATATATCAAACAAAAGGGATATATAATGATCAGTAGAAGCATAGTGAATGTGACAAAAGGAAGAATATCCATTATACAAAGATCCTTTTTGCAATAAATAAAGATTTGCTTAAACAATGAACAATGATTTAATGGGTAAGCTACAATATATCTTTTGTTGTTCATGAATCCATCAATCAATGACATCTATGAGTTTTTATTGGAAGTTATATGTGTGAGAAGAAGGAAAACATGAGATTAGGGTATTTGATGATAGAAATGTTTTCAAAAGGCCGACGCTAAACATAGCTTTATACAAATCACTTAGGCACATTCAAGAATGAGACAAGGCATTCTTCAAACATGAGATATAAAGAAAGGCAACTGGAATTTACAATAAGAGGAAGACACTTGTGAATTCTCTACTTAAAACATGGTTTTTTATGACAAAACGGGTATCATTTAATAGCATGATAATGCATGCAATCTTTAAACCTAATTCAACAGTTGATCAATCATAAAATCCAAGCTGAGATGAGTGCAAAGCCACTCCTTTAAATTTGAGCTTGCAGACTATGCAGAAGAAGGTTTTCAACAAAGTTAGAATAGAGGGTTCGCAACGCTGAATTTGCAGCATATGGTTCGTAGTGCCAGAACAGAGGGTTCGCGGTGCTGGGAATATCAGTGGAGCAAATGAATTCTGAGTAGTGGGAAGGCTAGACGAGGTATTAGAGGTGATGAGGCTCAATGAGCAAGGTTCAAAGCATGAGGGAAATGAATTTGAAAATAGACAACAACATAATGGAACAATTCGCAATGCCAATATGAAAACCATCCAAAACCCCTTTCTCAACCCTCAAACATGGTGAAAACTCTCATGGAGCATTAGGTGGATCTAGGCTTGATGTTGATGTCTTTGAATTTGCACAGGGATGTTTGCAAGAAGTCCAACCTCCAACACTCTCCTTCAGCCAATTCACAGCGCACTGGTGTTTTAAATTTATCTCTCAAATGCCAAACTAGGTCGGCCTGAATTTTGGTCAGCAAGTCAATGCCAATATCATTCGCCTCCACAAAAAAATTCAAAAAAACCCACATCATCGTTCAAAAGTTATGATCAAATATTTAGAAGACTCTGGTACAGGAAATGAGTTCGTAGCGCCTGATTCAAACAAGAATTGCATGCTTCGAGGAGACTGTTAGGAGATCCAATGGCATGATCCCTGAAAAAATGGTTAAAGATGGTGCTGAAAACAATGAAATCTCCTCTGTCATGGTTCTTAAATGCAATGATAACAATTGAATGTGTGAGGTACTTATGAGTATGCTGTGAATTCTCCTAGTGAGTTGGCAGCACATACAATTGTCTTTAACTTGACATTTAAACAAATGGATGATGAAAAAGAGAACCTTTTATACAACTGAATGGTGATATGCCATAGTAATGATGTAAAGATCAAAGGTGTGACTCAAAAAACAAAACCAAAGTGGTTCTTTTTTACCCTAACAATTATATGTGCTAACATCTGGTTCCACAGGGGATGGCATGCTCCCTGTGAGCTGCCAAGAACATGCAGTTCCAATGCCTTATCCATTCCATCTCTGCAATATGTACTATGTCTATGCCATGAGAGCACCTCTGATCATTGATTGAAAACTGAAAAACACTCACTACAAACCAAATGCTTGCATAACAAGCTTATTTATATACATTCCTACACTAATCTATCCAATTGAGCTTCTTTGCTTAATGAAAGTCATACTTCCAATGCAACCAAGTGAGTATCGAACTGATGAAAATAACTCCTTCCATGCAACTGTTCGAAAGAATTTTCAAGTGATATGAAGCTTGCAACAAGAAGTTAATAAGCAATGGATACTTACAACTATGATCTGAAATCATACCAACAACTGGATCATTAAAAACTTTTGAAAAATATAACTCTATGTAAAAATCCATAGGATCATGAAACTTATGACAAGACATTTCTAGTTGGTTAAGAAAACTATCTTGCTCCTCTGTGAAGGTCGATTCATCAATAAAATGATGATCCTCATATACTTCATAGCTACTCATATGTTGTTTGATGTCTTTTACAAGTGCAGATACATAAATGATAGACATTTCCTCATTGATCCTTGGAGTTTCATGGTCATCGATAGGTGATAAAGAGAATTATAACTACTGCTACAATTCTTCCTTATCTCCTTCATTGTATTCCTGTCGCTTAGATTCAAAACTGTCACATTTTGATATATCAATCTGCTCATTATCATTTGAATACTCAAAGGAAACAATTTGATTTTCATGACAACTTAAAACAATAGATACATTTGATACAATGTCAAAAGTATCTACATTCTGGCTATCACTTTGAATATCATCAACCTCTTGATCATTATGAAAAGTGTCTTCTACTGCAGTATACTCTTTATGACTATGTGATCCTTTACTCAACAAATCGAATTTATAACAACATTCTTGATAAAGGAAATCAGCTGAAAATTTCTCTTTGCAAAACAAATGAAATGCAACATGAAAATGTCTTAGTGAGCTAATACAAGCAACCATGAGTGATCTACACCAATCACAAGCTGCTCCATCTAAAGAGTATGCAAACATTTTGAAAAGGACATCTTCATGTATAACTTTCAGCTTAAGTATGCACTCGTGAAAATATAGTAAACATTCAGTTGGCATTTCCCAATATTCCCCTCTAAACATAGGAAGGCAACCTTCCCATTCATTTCTAAACATAGGAAGATATATTCATTTCTCAAATATATCTGGTTTGGAAAACCATATATATTTGAGAAATCACAAAATTCATACCTCTGAGCAAGAATCTTGTCCATTTCAAACCAATGGAGTCACCCATAGATTCATCTATGATGAAGTTGGAGTCGCTAGGTAGAAGATTGCAGTCAAGTTTGTGTCCTACTCCTGTCTACCATCAAGAGATGGATCTGATCATTGTCGTTCTCCTAGGGAAGATTTCTTCACTTCCATCCTCGACAACGACGCCAAAAATATTAGCACTGAGAGTCACACTTAGAATGTTGTAAATGCAAGCTCAGTACCCATTAGAATATAAATGGATTAAATTGGTTTGAGTAGGTGGATCAACAAGATTGGGAAAGAAAGGGAGATGGCAACAAAATGTTTGCAGAGGCATTCCATTGGTCATGGAGTCATAACATCCTACATATCAAAGGCAATCAAACTGTATATCAGACAAAAGGGATATATAATGATGAATAGAATCATAGTGAATATGACAAAAGGAAGAACATCCATTATACAAAGATCCTTTCTGCAATAGATAAAGATTTGCTTAAACAATGGACAATGATTTAATGGGCAAGCTACAACAGATCCTATGTTGTTCATGAATCCATCAATCAATGGCAGTTATGAGTTTTTAATGGCAGTTATATGTGTGAGAAGAAGGAAAACATGAGATTAGGATATTTGATGATAGAAATGTTTTCAATAGGTCAGCGTTAAACAAAGCTTTATACAACTCACTTAGGCACATTCAAGAATGAGACAAGGCATTCTTCAAACATGAGATATAGAGAAAGGCAACTGGAGTTTACAATAAGAGGAAGACACCTATGAATTCTCTGCTTAAAACAAGGTTTTTTGTGACAACACAGGTATCATTTAACAACATGATAATGCATGCAATCTTTAAACCTAATTCAATAGTTGATCAATCATAAAATCCAAGCTGAGATGGGTGTAGAGCCACTCCTTTAAATTTGAGCTTGCAGACTATGCAGAAGAAGGTTTTCAACAAAGCTAGAATAGAGAGTTCACAGCGCTGGGAATATCAGTGGAGCAAATGAATTTTGAGTAGTGGGAAGGCTATATGAGGTATTATAGGTGATGGAGCTTAATGCGCAAGGTTCAGATCATGAGGGAAATGAATTCGAAAATAGACGACAACAGAATGGAACAGTTCGCAGCACCAATATGAAAACCAACCAAAACCCCTTTCTCAACCCTCAAACATGATGAAAAGTCTCATGGACTATTAGGTGGATCTAGGCTTGATGTTGATGTCTTTGAATTTGCACAAGGATGTTTGCAAGTAGTCCAACCTCCAACACTCTCCTTTAGCCAGTTCACAGTGCCATAACAGAGGGTTCGCAACACACTGGTGTTTTAATTTTATCTCTCAAATGCCAATCTGGGTCGGGCTAAATTTCAGTCAGTAGGTCAATGCCAATATCATTTGCCTCCACAAAAAAATTCATAAAAACCCACATCATCGTTCAAAAGTTATGATCAAATATTTAGAAGAATTTGCTACGGGAAATGAATCGCAACACCTGTCTACCAGTTCTCGCAGCGTCTAATTCAAGCAAGAATTGCATACTTCAACGAGACTGTTAGGAGATCCAATGACATGATGCCCGAAAAATTGGTTAAAGATGGTGCTGAAAACAATGAAATCTTCTTTGTCATGGTTCTTAAATGCAATGATAGCAATTGAATGCGTGAGGTACTTATAGTACGTTGTGAATTCTCGTAGTGAGTTGGCAACACATACAACTGTCTTTAACTTGACATTTAAACAGATGGATGATGACAAATAGAACCTTTTATACAACTAAGAGGTGATATGTCACGGTAATGATGTAAGGATCAAAGGTGTGACTCAAAAAACAAAACCAAAGTGGTTCTTTTTTACCCCTACAATTCTATGTGCTAATAAGTATGACTTTTGGAACGATACTTTGATTTTATTACTTATAATCACATACCTAGAAGTTCTAATTATGTATCTGATGCATATGCTAATTATGTTTTAGATTGACATTTGTCACATAACTAAAGTAAAGAAAACACGTTCACCAATGTACACATTGTAACATATATAAGTAAAGCCCAGGACCAATGTTTTTATATTCCATCTCTTTAAAAAATATGGTGTCATAGTACAAAATGGAGTTCACACCCTCAAAATACATATATGGTCGATAGATATAATGACCATGGAATCTACACATGTGGCGTTTGATGCATGTCATGATAGCACAATATGGCTTTTGCGAGACGTTGGAAGAGTCGCACCAACGCACGGAGCACACTCACCACCTGTTGATCCATAGCCTCTGGCAGATCCTCCACCTAAACCATATGATTCATGTGCGTCAAATGAGACAGGTTCCCTTGCACATTTTGTAGCACTCTATCTGCATCTCCTCCCACCTGCTCATCTCCCTGGTTCCTCGACCGATGTCGTGGGAATCCGTCTGGTCGTCGCAGACCTACATCTGCATGACAAGCCAATTGTTAATACTTGATACCATACAAAAATATTTGCGTTTTTATTTTTTGAAAAGACACAAAAAAATGTAATATTCAAAACAAATTTCATACCTATATCATCGTAGGCGGATCCTGGTGGTAGAGACATATCTGGATCACCCTTGTAGTCGATCCCAACATAAGGGTAGTCATCTATGGCTATCACTTATCGATGCCACCAGAAGTAGAACTCATCATTGTAGGGGGTTGGCACCCTACCACCTCCTAACCGCCTCATCATGACGATCCACTGTGACATGGCTGGATCACGTGGTCCGTGTGGAATAATGTTCACTCTAGGGCTCAAACCTGGAACCCTTTGAAAAAAAAAACTACACAAGATAGATGCAAACCCAAAGTTTCTCTTTCTCCCTTATTTGCAATCTGTCAGATGACTCTTCATATTAGTCAGTTGTGAGGTACACCAATCATAAACCATGGGTCGCAAGCACTCCACTGCGTAAAACATGAGTGGCCTTGAAGCTTGGTGCAACAAGGCCGACCCAAAGATTCATGTAAGGACAAGAACGACGATCTTCAAACTCAGGTTTTCGATCACCTCTATGGGGAGTTGGCTCCCTACTTTGTCTGTGTCTGCAACACAGTGAGTGAAAATGTAATCCTCTATGTTCATAACACCCCCATCCCCCTGGGATTTGAGATTCACCACCTCGCCCCAACGAGACAATCCTGTGAGAAAATAAATGTCATCTACTTCAATTCTCAATGGTTGCCCATCGAGATTAAAGGCCTCTGTCTCTGGATCCCAGAAGTTTACTAGCATTTGGAGTAACTTCACTTGAGCCCTCAACCCTTTGAGAGCCCAAAATTTGTACAGGCCACATCTTTTTAGAGTTATTTGTGCCCCCACATCTCTTTCCACTGTTGCATCTACCTCCTCATGTTCCCTCTCTCTCCATTCAAGCACCAACTTGCAAAAGGAAAACCATTTTTTGAGTTAAATCCATCAAAAAAATTGTTTGCGGACTTGTATGCGGGTTGTAGTGTTAACAGTCGCGTGTAGGGCCACATATATGTGGGCAAGCTTTGCTTTGCCCACGTACATGTCTCCATATACGCAACCCGATGAACTATAGCTAGCGTACACCCTATTTTGTATGTTGCGCCCTCAAAGGCTCAAAAAATGAGGACCTAATTTGAAACTTAAACCACCAGAAATAAAGAGGAGGGGAAGGACACTTACTTGGTCCAGACGATTGTCAATTTCGTTGATCGTATCTCCCACAGTCGACACTTGAAGATCGTGGGCAATAGTCCAAAATGCATTATGTGGGTAAAAAACTCAAATGGTATGGTAAAATTGGTTATTTTTACTATTAGTAGAATTTTTTTTATCCACGTTATCTAGTTTTTGCTAATTTTTGGACCTAGTGGACCAATAGTGCACTAGAAGGAGTTGGTTTTGGTGGTTTTGTCAAAGGAATTTTGTGGTTTCTAGCATCACATCGCTCGTTCATGTCTTCAGCAGGTATTTTCTGTCCCTGGCATATAGGATAGGTTCTCAATCCATTTTGCATATTTGCATTTTCCTATGACTATGATCTGTATGCCTTAGGTACAAACCCATTTATTAGTGACACAGAACCTTCGTACTGCTACTAGAAGTGTCGTTACTGAATGGTAGAGGCTTTCCAAACATGGGTGCCCTAGTTAGAACCTTTATGCCATTTTGTGCCCATGCAGATATTATTCCATAGGATAAGGAGTCCCTTGTAGTTCTGATACGACTTTGCGTTCGAACCTCATATTCTTACTCATAAGTATTCTGACCTTTACCTATGGGACTCCCACCGAGTCTTGTTTAAGCTCTTTTCCGACTCTCTCAAAAGCGAAAAGATTGCCAAGTGAACTTGTCTCTTTCACACTCGTTAAATGTCTTTGAAAGGACGTCTATTTGGTGTAAGTTTAATCCTTTTTCAGACCATGTAGACTAATTTCGAAAAAGGAACGCTCTAGTCAACATTGGCTGGAAGAGTTCTCCTGGGTATTGTTTTATACTTTTTTGGGCATAGGGGACTAAATTTACGAAAAAGGACATTCTTTGGATTTAAGTTGTAATTGAATTTCATCCTCCTGCTTGCAATATTGAGCCTATTGTCGGTTCCTGCTTTCTCGTTATAAGCCTATTACCTCAGCAATTTGCATCACCAACCAAGCAGAGCCATGTTTATATCCTTTACAGCTTGACACCTTGTACCCTAAGAGGAAACGTTCCACCGAGTTTCCATGCCCCACATGCACTTCCTTGCATTGAGCATAGGTATGTTCTGATGTTTGGAATAAGTTGCTTACTCACAACACTTGTTTCCTCCTATGTATCATAGCATTCATTTGCCTATGAAAAAACAAAAAAAGACGGGCGAGAAATGAATATTATCTTATATCGGCAACAATTGTGTCGCCTTTGAAGAAAGCAACAAACTTTTGAGTCCATTTGTCATCCAAAGTTTGGGTTTAACATGACCTTAGGAAGATGAGCTCATTACTTGGAGTTTACTCCTCTAACTGGTTATTCTTCCAGTCCATATGGAGAGTTTGATTGATGCCTCCTGCATAACAAAGTGTCCTCATCAAGTCTATGTTGTCAGAGTCCTCCATGTGTCTCATGGTCTTGTTCAAAGGAAGTCTATAAGCCTATGTCGACCATTCCTCAAAACTCTTGACTTTGCATGTCGACCATTCCTCAAAACTCTTGACTTTGCATGTCGACCATACCCTCAGTGTGTCTTAGAGTTACATGAAGCTGTAGTCTTATCGTGCACCCTGGTCCTACTTTCATTATGGGTAGGTAACCTTGAACCCAACAATCTATAACTCCTCATTAGTCGTTGACTAGGGGGTTTCCCTCGTGTTCGATGACAAGAAATCTATTCACACATTGGGATTCGTGCAGTGTCTTGGATGCCATTAGCTTTATTGGTGGTTTCCTTGCCTTTGTCGATAGTCTTCCTTATTAGATGCTATTTAGAGGGTCTTTTTCATGCACTACTTGCATCTGGTGCATGCGAAAGACACACATGGTTGTTGGTTCATGAACATCCTCTTCGTCCAAGTTCCTCCAAATCATCAAGCTATTGCTTTGTACCTTGTGTTGAATCATGGGAGATGCCTCAATGCTCTCCTTTCAATGGGTCTCCTTCCATTGACTTCAACTCATCTATTCTAGAAACGAGACCTAGAGTCCTATGAGTACCTAGAGGCTTGCAGTCATCAGTGGCAGGTTATCCCGCCATCGACAGTTGGGAATACATCGATGTCTCCTGATCGATGGATTTTTCAAGTGTTCAACCTCAACGCCTTTATTCACACTTGTAATAATGTACTCGGTGCCTTGATACCTACTTTCATTATCAATAGGTTGTCTCGTGTTTGTTAACGGTATACCTTAATGACCGGTAATCAAACGAAGTCTCATCGTGTTTAACCTCAACTCCTCTATTCACATGATGTAGACTTGCACCTTTGGCGGATCGTGTAGAAGACATGAAGATATCAATTTATAGTAGAAACTTTCTCGAGTTGTTGCTATCGTTCATTGGACCAATACCTATATGACTTTAGTGATAATGGGAGATCAGATTGTACTCCATTGTATACAAATATCTTTAGATTGATTTTGAGACTGGTTTCCACTGGGCCTTGTTTTTGACCATGACAACCATGACAACCTATGGCATGTGTCTACTTTTGTATTGCCTATTCATGGCCATGAACAACTGTTTAGTATATTTCCACGTGGATCTGCAGTGTAATTCAAATTGGCAACCACGTGTACAAAGTAATCATGGATTGTAATATTCTCATGAGCAACTAGTTCTTCCAACTAAGTCTCTAGTACTCCACTTCTGGGAATTATAATGTATTTCGACCATTGCAAATAGTCCTCTGACCTCACACAATAAGGGGCGTCTATTACAACTAATTTCGCCTCACCCCATGCAACTTGCTAAGATAGCCTTTCCATTTCCCTATGCAGACTTGAAGTCCCCTTTTGTACTTCCCAGAGCCAAATTTTTTTATTTTTCCACATATATGTGCCCTACCAGTTAGACAACACGCGTATACGCAAGTTACACCAGTACAACCCACGTACATCGGGTTTGGTGCTCAAAATTAAAAATTGTGTCGGGTTTCCATGTCACGTCACAAGATCCATGATCCTTGACCTTCCATATACTGGAAATGTTCCGACTTGGCCCTTCAGTTCCATTTAAAGTCTATCAATTGAGCCATATCCAAGTAGTGGAAGAAGAGAGAATTCAACTTTTGAGAGCAAAGATACTCTGGAAATTTCACTTCACATTGAGTTTGCATCCCTTTATCCTTGAAAGTCTGAACACATTGTTCAACCCCCAAGCTCTTCCCTCTCTGATGGAGAACCTCATTGTCTCTCATATATGAGCTTGTCTTTAGTGGAGGATTGAAGTGGTGGAGGCCCAATTGGAAGGGACTTAGTTTTTCGGTTTCGAGACATGCCGATAAAGAAGTTTGTCACTTGTATACTTTTGTTGATTATCTTAATAAAAATACTCTTTTCTCATCCAATTGATATCTTGCAAATATTTGAATTATTATTCCATGGGCGTATTTGTCATGTATGTTAATGGATTATGCTATTTTATATGCTAACATTATATATTATCACCATATGCTTGCGTATCTTGGTTGTTGAGGACAAGTTGCATGTATAAACTTTGAGTTGCATGCTCAATGATGGTCTTCATCGAACGTCTAAATGAGGTAGACTCTTTATCTTGTCTTGTTAACATCTTCATTTATATATCATACTTGAGACTAGAGTTGATTTCTGTAGTCATTCCGTCTGTTGTAGTTTACCCCATGCCATAGAGTGATTTTCCTCATAACACAAGGAAATAGCCAGAAAATTATACTAACCTGTAAGTGTTGTTAAGCCAGAAAATCATACTAACATGTAAGTGTTGTTGAATAAATTCTTTGCGGAGGTTTTCTAGGTCTATAGACAACTAGAAAACATATCTCAAAACACCAACTCAGATAAGACACTTCAAAGGGTTTGTAAATAAAACTTTACAAAAATAAGCACTAAGAAACTAATAATGGAAATAAGAGAACTTGAAACCTTGGTAAAAAATATTCACTTGTGTTGGCGAGGTTCGAAGTGATTTTACAAACTAATATGTTTGGATTTAATAAGTAGCTTAAAAAGGTTGGAAGAGACATTAGGCACTCAATTGGCATTGAAATTGAAAAGAAGATTTGAATCCAAAAGACAAACACAAATAATGAGAGAAGCGGTGGTCAAATGGAACATATAGGTGAAGAAAGAGACATAAACAACAAGATAATAGGTGGATGACAAAAATAATTGAAATTTTAAGACCAACCTAGATCCATCTTAACCTCGGATCAAATCTCTCGAGGTGCAAACCTTTCCTCAAGTTTTGCACTGTAAAAAAAGTTTGCACCTAGAAAGATTTGATCCTCTCCATACTTAATAGATCCAAGGTTAAGATGAATATAGACTAGTATACCTCAAATTCTAACCTATATAACATTTTGTTGGGCGAGAATGTTATGACGATGAATATGCTATTTTTAGTTTTTTTTAGGTAAATTGTAATTTTTATTTACTTTGAACTTTTTTTTTTTTCCACAAGAAAAAAATACGTTTTATATTCATAAGGATATAAAAATATGCAAATCTATCTTCGCGAAGACGAAAACATGAGGGGGTACTATGCTTGTGGATCGATGCAGTCCATACTATTAGAAATTCCTGTTCCTTGACACTACTGAGACCGGCTTCCAGAAATTTCACTTCACATTGAGTCTGCATCCCTTTATCCTTGAAAGTTTGAACACATTGTTCAACCCCCAAGCTCTTCCCTCTCTGATGGAGAACCTCATTGTCTCTCATATATGAGCTTGTCTTTGGTGGAGGATTGAAGTGGTGGAGGCCCAATTGGAAGGGACTTAGTTTTTCGGTTCCGAGACATGCCGACAAAGAAGTTTGTCATTTGTATACTTTTGTTGATTATCTTAATAAAAATACTATTTTCTCATCCAATTGATATCTTGCAAATATTTGAATTATTATTCCATGGGCGTATTTGTCATGTATGTTAATGGATTATGCTATTTTATATGCTAACATTATATATTATCACCATATGCTTGCGTATCTTGGTTGTCGAGGACAAGTTGCATGTATAAACTTTGAGTTGCATGCTCAACGATGGTCTTCATCGAACATCTAAATGAGGTAGACTCTTTATCTTGTCTTGTTAACATCTTCATTTATATATCATACTTGAGACTAGAGTTGATTTCTGTAGTCATTCCATTTGTTGTAGTTTACCCCATTCCATAGAGTGATTTTCCTCGTAACACAAGGAAATAGCCAGAAAATTATACTAACTTGTAAGTGTTGTTAAGCTAGAAAATCATACTAACATGTAAGTGTTGTTGAATAAATTATTTGTGGAGGTTTTCTAGGTCTATAGACAACTAGAAAACATATCTCAAAACACCAATTCAGATAAGACACTTCAAAGGGTTTGTAAATAAAACTTTACAAAAATAAGCACTAAGAAACTAATAATGGAAATAAGAGAACTTGAAACCTGGGTAAAAAAACAATGATTTTACAAACTAATATGTTTGGATTTAATAAGTAGCTTAAAAAGGTTGGAAGAGACATTAGGCACTCAATTGGCATTGAAATTGAAAAGAAGATTTGAATCCAAAAGACAAACACAAATAACGAGAGAAGTGGTGGTCAAATGGAACATATAGGTGAAGAAAGAGACATAAACAACAAGATAATAGGTGGATGACAAAAATAATTGAAATTTTAAGATCAAATCTCTCAAGGTGCAAACCTTTCCTCAAGTTTTGCACTGTAAAAAAAAGTTTACACCTAGAAAGATTTGATCCTCTCCATACTTAATAGATCCAAGGTTAAGATGAATATAGACTAGTATACCTCAAATTCGAACCTATATAACATTTTGTTGGGCTAGAATGTTATGACGATGAATATGCTATTTTTAGTTTTTTTTAAAGGTAAATTGTAATTTTTATAACTTAAAACCATAAAGAAAGTCCAATTACATATCCCTTGAACCGGAAACCTTTGTTAAACCCCGAACCCTAGCTGTTAAACTCTAGCATTTCATAGTAACCCTAAGTTCTCTGCAGCTGATAGCAGAGGAAGAGATTGCTGCAGCAGCAGGAGGAAAGATGACCATGGCAGGGAAGCAGAGGGTTTCGAGAAACAAAGAACTGATAAGGGGAGTAGGGCGTTTGTCCAGATCGAAAATGTATCACAAAAGAGGTATTTGGGCTCTCAAGGAAAAGAATGGGGGCAGCTTTCCCCAGCATGCCAAACAACCGCAGGTGCCCAAAGCCGATGAAAAAGCTCCCAAATTCTATCCTGCAGAAGACGTGCCCAAGCCCCTCATTAACAGGAGGAAGCCCAAGCCTACCAAGCTCAGGTAAACTAATATTTCTAAGTTGAAATCAATTTTTACAGACATTATTCAATACCCATATAGGTAGTTTTAGTAATCCAGGGTTTGGATTTGAAGATCAAATTTTACGGGCATTATTCAATACTCATATAGGTTTTTAAGATCTTCTTTTTACAGACATTATTCAATATTCATATAGGCTTGCTAGTAATTTAGGGCTTAAGATCATTTTTTTGCAGACACTATTCAGTGATCATTGGGCCGCATGGTGCTTTTATTTTGCCCTTTAACTTATTAAATCTGGTGTTTGAGACTATTATAGGTCCAGCATTACTCCCGGAACTGTTCTGATCCTTCTGGCTGGACGCTTTAAGGGAAAACGTGTTGTTTTCCTGAAGCAGCTGGAGTCTGGACTTTTGCTTATTACTGGTAACGACCCTTCTTTCATTCCTTGCAAATGTCTGAACTGGTTTTGTATTTTCTTTTAATGGGTCACTTGGATAATATAGATACTCAACCGGCCTTATGGGTTCCAAATTCTTTTGGTGAGTTGATATGATTCAGTTTGGTTGATCGATTGCACTTTTAACGTTTTTTGAGATCTGGCTGGTCTATTGGACCTCTTTTTGAAGAACCGGAATCGAGAGTTGAATTTAATCAGAACTCATAAAAAATGTAAGTTTTAATCTTCATAAGAGACTGGCTACGTCTTACAGAACCTTTTTATTGGGAAAGTAGAAAGAGAACGCTGTGAAAAGAATATATGCAGAATCATGAACTGCCAATACAGAGAGTAAACAGCTAGATTACCATCCCGATCTTGTGCCTCACTGTCAGTTTTTCTCTTCCCGACCATCAAATATGCTAGGCAATTGTCAATGGGTCTTGGTGGCTAGGGCTTTCGGAACCTTTTTATTGGGGAAGTAGAAGTAAAATGCTATTAAAAGAGTCAGTTTTTCCCTTCCCAACCATTAAATATACTAGGCAATTGTCTATGGGGTCTTGGTTCACTTGTGAGGTTAAAACCGTCTACAAATGTTCCATTTTTGCTGGTCTGCCCCCACCCAAAATGGGATAAGGTTAAGTGCAAGTCCCGTGTGAATTTGATGAAATAGATACCCATTGGACATGGTGCCTAAACTGAAGGAAATTTGTTTATGCAGTGCATCCCCCAATCCTGTGGTGTCTTTCTCAAAGCAATCTACAAATAATAATATTAGGAGATCTTTCATGAATTGATACTGCACATGATGCCCTTTCATTATAAAGTTTACTACAATAAAAATATTGTGATGTACGAAAGGATTCATCAATATGTTCTGACATCACAAACTAGCTGTGACAGACAAGGTCAGGACTGCTAAAACTCTTGTCTGCTTCTTCATCAGACTAATCCATAACCAAGGATTGAGTCATCCATGACTATGATGCGACAATCTGGATAATGATTTATCCTTGTTGTCTGTCACCTTCAGTTTCGTAACACCAAGCTTTTGAAGAATTACCTCCATCGTTATACTCTTGAATGCGAGTTGATCTTCCATTGCATGGAGTCCAAGTTTGAACCATCCATCTCTGCAGAAGTGTTGACTCCAAACTACTTGACATCTATGCTTAATAGAGAAATTTGAGTTCCTCTCTTAGAGGCTCATTGATGTTTTCCTCATCGTCCACCATTCTGTCCATGATATCTGTACATGTCCACTGCATTTTGATAGTGGCACGGTATATGCTCCACCTTGTGTGATAAGCATAAAAGTTCTTATACACAATAGAGACAATGGTGTCTATAAAATACAATGATACATTGAATAAATAATTGATATGATCAGATGTTTACAATGAGGATAGCCCCAAATATAATCATACTCCAAGGGGTGTCTCATGAAGAGTCGTGCCTTTTGACTATCTAGGCAACTTCACGTCATATTTAATATAGGTTTATTACTATTATAGATATACACACTTTATTTCCTTATTATATGATTTATATCCATTACATTGCCTCCCTGTCAAAATGATTTGTCCTTGAAGTGTTAATAAAGAACGACTTTCAATGGTTTCATAGTGTTCACCTAATGAAATCCAAGAACCAAAAGAGCACACAAAACTATCCTATAACCACTAAAACAACACTAAGATCGAGATAGAGAACAAGATCCAGACTGAGATTTCAAGCAATTGCGAGAATAAGAAGGCAAGGGAGAAGCATTCAATACGTCAGAGTTCTCAGATTTGAAGATGAAGGGGTGAAAGAAGTTGCAAGGGAGTTTGTTGGAATCAATGTTATCAGAATCGGATTGGTGGGCCCCAAAAACCTGAACTAGAAAAAAACTGGACCAAAAAACTAGTTGTCCAAAAAATACATAAAATATTCAAATTTTGAAAGAAAAACATATATATTCATGTGCATTCATATGAATCAAAACCATTTTACATGAATATGCAAAGTTTCTCATGTATATAGCAAGGGTTGATATAACCAAAATAGCATTGAGTGCAATCCATCTCTCAACCAAAATACATAAACAAAGAAGGTCTAAATGGCTTCTAGAGTCCAAAAAAATTCATGCTAAACAAATAATTACATATCATCAAAATCATTGCCTATATTGGGATTCTCATCACCAGTATCACCCTCTAAGCATTAAAATAAGATAGAAAAAGTTTAACACGCCTAATTAGTGATTTTGCTTGAGTGAAGGGTACATTTTTACTAGGGTCATGACAGAGGAGTTAAACAATCAGTGCCACCAACATTGAGGTACATAGAGGGCCTGGTGCTCTTCATTAAAGTCCAGTTCCATACCGTCATACATGTAACATATAGAATCTAGTGGAAATGTTGCAATCCTGCCAACCTCGAAACCCTAAAAACGGTGTTAGAATTAGGGAAAAATAGAGAAAACAATGATATCTTTTTATTTTTGTTCTCTAAAACAAATGTAGATCAACACATTAAAACAATGATTTAAACAAATTTAATATAGACAGCAAGATTTGAACATATGAAAATAAAATTTGAACATAAACTAAATTTCAGAGTGAAAAGACAAACCTCAAGCTTACCTACTGTTCTATGAAAGATGTACCTGTCACATGTGTGGATGTAAACCTTTAGAATATGCTCAAAAATTATTTTAGGTTCATGGATCAAACCTCTAGGGTTTGATCTCTGTCATATGGACTGAAAGGACAGTTTTGCCAAAGTATAGACCATAAAAGGGGTGCTGTCCACAGCTACAGATCACAACTTGAGACAACAATAGAACCACACAAGGCAAGAACAAGACCTCCAATAGAAACAACAATACCCTCCACAAACTGAGACAATAAAACCCTCCATAGAAGTAGGAATAAACCCCAACACAATGGACGACAAGTAGTAGAAACCTACAGGGGCCCCAACTCAAGAAGTGACAACCAAGAGGAGAGGCCGCAACTACTGAACACAAGCCTGACAATCAAAGAAAGGGTCAACGACTTTCATACATAGGGCTGTGGCTATAAGGGATAGGTCCGGTAGCCACATAAAGGTGCCGCATACATCATGAGTAGACAGGCCCGACAACTGAAGGAGGGGGGGTGGCGTATGCACCCTATACACCAGTAGACAACAAGGAGCTTCCAACCAACACCAAGACCAATCAAAACTCTCAGATTTGAAACTGATAACCAAAGGAGAGGCCGCACCAACAAAAGAGAGTAACTGAGGTAGCCGCAGCTATAGGAGAGAGAGGCGAGAGTATGTGTGTAGTGAAATGCTAGAGGGTAGGGTTCTATTTATAGTTAGGGAGAGGGGTTAGGGTAAATATAATAATAATTAAATATTGACATTTAATTAATATAAATATTAATTACAATGTCAATTAATATAAATATTAATTAAAATGTCAATTAATATTAATATAAATTATAAAAACCCCAATCACATAAAACAAGAGGGAAAGAAAAACAACAAGGGGTTACCTTTTAAGACAAAGTCAAGGGGGGGGGGTCCATAATGGCAAAACATGTCCACTTGAGTTTCATAATGACCTATAAACTTTATCATCACTGCATAAGAGGGTACATCAACAATGTGGTCATGTCCATCTTCATAGGCACTCCTAGGTCTCATGGACCATCCCGAGAGAGAGGAAGAGGATCACACATTGACACATCTTGGTATTTCACCAAGATCTACCTGGTCCAAGACCAGGTTGCTCCATAATACATCTGGGGGCCCTAGAACACATCTAGGGTCTTATCCACCAAGGTACAAGACCAAGGATCAACCCATGCATTAAGCAAGGGTTCCCTGGAACACATCCAGGCGCCCTAGACTCATCTAGGGACTTATATCAACCACCAAGGAACATATCCAAGGATCAATCCAAGCACTGGGCAAGGATTCCCTGGAACACATCCAGGGGCTCTAGACACATCTAGGGACTTACATCAACCATCAAGGAACATATCCAAGGATCAATCCAAGCACCGAGCAAGGATTCCGTGGAACACATCCATGGGCCCTAGACACATCTAGGGGCTTATTGCTTGGTCCTAGACCAAGAACCCCAGTCATGTACTGGGGGCCCTCACTGGGGTCTTTTGCCATGGCTCTCACTGCTTGGTCTCATACTAAGAAACACAAGGAGTGTGCTGGGGGGCCCTAGTCCTCAGCTAGGGTCTTATGCCATCCTCCAGGAGAATGGCTCTTGTAGCTGCACTAATTTCAACACTCCCTCTTAGCAAGAGAGGCATTCTCAACAACACCAAGCTTGTCTCGAAAGTACACAAACTTTGTCAAGGACAATGGCTTGGTCAAAATATCTGCAGTTTGTTCTGTCGTCGGAACATACTGAATACTGAGAATGTTCTTCTGCACCATGTCTCGAACATAGTGGTATCTCATCTCAATGTGTTTCGATCTGTCATGAAACATCGGATTCTCAGAAAGCTTTATACAACTCTCGTTATCACAGTGGATGACTGTCGGTTCCAACTTAGCACTAAACAAATATGAAAGTAGCTTTCTGAGCCACACTGCTTCTCTACTAGTATCACTTGCAACAGTGTATTCTGCTTCTGCAGTGCTTTGGGTTGTGGAGCCCTGTTTCTTGCTGGACCAAGAGATCATAACTGAACCCAAACTGAAGCAATATTTGGAAGTACTCTTCCGGTCCACTGTATTGCCCATCCAATATGAATCTGTATATCCATGAAGCATTACACCTCTATTGGAAGTGTATTTAAGCCCATAGGCTATAGTCCCCCGAACGTATCTCGTTATATGTTTAACATCAACCATATAAATATGCTTCGGTTCACACATGCACTGGTTGAGGGCATTCACTGCATAACAAATATTCGGTCTGGTATGCACAAGATACATCAAGGACCCAATGATTTGCCGATATATGGTGGGTCTTCCGGATTTGAACCTGTAGCTTGGTCTTGTAACTTCTTTAAGTTAGAAATCATAGGTGTGGACATGGAGTTACAGTCCAACATGCCAAGTCTGCAGAGCATAACAACTGCATACTTGCTCTTGTGAGAGAAAGATCTCACCTGGTTTCTGCCACATCTCTAAGCTCAAAAAATAATGCATAAGACCCAAGTCTTTCATTTCAAATTCTGTTGAAAGCTCCCTCTTAGTCCGAGCCATCAAATTTTCCTCTCCTGTAAGGAACAAATCATCCACATATAATACTAAGATAACATGATGATTCGGTATAATCTTTATATAAAGATTGGGATCTGCAATACTCTTGGTGAACCCAAGATTCTGTAGAAAAAACTGTCAATTCTTCCATACCAAGCTCTCAGAGCTTGCTTCAATCCATGGGATTCTTTCCCATGGATTACGAACCCCTCAGGTTGTTCGATATAACCTCTTGCTCAACTTCATCATTAAGAAAATCAATCTTAACATCTATCTGGTAAAATTTCCAACCAAAAACTGCGGCAAGAGAGATAATGATTCTGATGGAAGTAATTTGGCAATCGGAGCAAGGATCTCGTCATAGTCAATTCCTTCTTTCAGAGAGAAGCCACGAGCTACAAAACTAACCTCAATACTGCCATATGCTGCATGTCATGGCCTGATCCACATACTGGGACTACTCCCTCTGAGTCTTATAAAATGTTTGCCTTCCTGCATGTGCAAACTGGCTCCTTCTGAACTTAGAAGATCCTTTAACTCTGAGTTGGTGTTGTATCTCTTCAAGATGGACTGTCATACCGGGGAAAAAGTTCCATCATACTGTGAAGTTCCCCAACCAAAAATGACCTAGCTAACATCAACAAGTATATGCTAAGATCACAGCTTCCTTGGTCATACAAAAGAGATCAAAACTCTTCTTGCTGTCATTAGTAGTCACATATTTATTTCAAATTAAGTGTCTGGTCTTACCACTTACTTGGGCTGAAGACACACTCTTTATTTTGCAGCCTGCTACCATCGGTAGCTTCCAAAGACATCTCAAAACCAAAAATGTATGACAATAAGTAGGGCAGTCTACCTTTATCTTATATACTTCATATATAAAAAAATCTCAAACACAAACTGGTAAAAGGTCCATGCACAACCTAGCCTGTAATGTCTTTCCAAGACCCCTGCGTATAGATCTAAACTAGGGTAAGGTCCCCATTTCTCAGAGACGTGATCAAAACACAATAATCTAGCTAGGATAGTGTTATTTGCAGGATCTATGATAATCCCTTCCGACTCCTCTTAGTCTGGATTTCAGTTAAAGGCTTCATGAAACTTTAGATTGTGTAATTTCTTTTGAAAACAATACCCCTAAATATCTTATCTGTAGTATAAATAGTAAACTGTAAATTTAGTTGCTACACAGATATGCACAATAGTTATGTGAATTCATATAAGCATTCCAACCAGGAAATTCCATGGATAGTTTTGAATTGCTATGGAAGATAATTTGAGAAAGATATCAATCAAGTAGATATCAAGAGTCTTGACACTTGTATGTTCCATATAATGAAACGTAGGCTTTGCACCCAATCTATCGCTCACACTGTTTCAATGGTTTACTCCCATAAATTCAATCCAGGACTGCCCACAATGAATGATGCCCATATTGACCTTAGAGCTTAATACCCTGTAATAGATCAGTTTCTGCAGTTTAGTGGCAATCTATGGAAATCAATGATAACAGTTTTGACTAGACAATGAGACCATCGATTGCGTCCAGTAAAGGATTTGAAGGGGTGTTAGCCACAACAATTGAAAACTGACATGAGGTCTCTGAAAGGTCTGCTCAGGCATAAGGAGTGCTACATGGAGGCATATCGACCTTTCTTGCTGGGAGACTTGGAAGTCTTGGTGCTTTCATAACATCAGGGTTCCAACCAGTTGCAAGGGTGGAAGTTAGCACCGGTCATTTTCAGCCAGCACCTATTGGTATGGAAACTTAAGTAAAAGTGACTCTAWTGCATATCGGGCGCAGGTTACAAGTGAGTATCAAAAATAGGTCCTTACTTGGATCCCYTCTCACTAATGCACATTAACACACTCCATGAAACCAAAAGTCAAATYTGATTACCATGCACTTTATGAGAARCAATATTTGCATTGCTTGTGTTTCTGAGTTCTCATAGCCCTTKTCAGTTTGTAGTGTTSCTAACCACTGYTGTCACAATTGACCTCACTGCTGTAGAAAAAAAATGGTGTCTTTGCYGAGTGTAGACTTTTGTCAAACACTGAMGCTGTAGGTGTCTTTCTCYGCTAAACTTCCCAATTTACTGCTGTTGTATTTTAATTGAGTTTTCTGAGGGTTAAGTAAGGTTTTGCATATGGTTTTAGTATGCCAAMARTTCCCAAAAATATAACAACAAGCTCTTAAAGACACGCACTCACAGCTGATGTAACACAAACATTACAACAGTAATATATTTATTAAATACCAGTGTTTAACTCAACAAYGACATGAGTAAAACTCAYWGATTTATTTGAWGCATATACTGTTGATGATCCCTTATGGGCTGGGAGAAAAGAATGCCAAAGGTCGGCTCTCTAAAGTTGTTTCTACTGCTCCAAAGAATAATAACAACAGAGATAGTTTGCSCTTTTTMTACAGAGCTCGACCTGTAGGATAAAATCAACTCCAGCAAGGAGATATGGTCTCTCCTTAAGTGAGAAGCGAACTGCTCACAAAGAAACTCGGGCTTGCTGCCAAACTCAGCCTTTRAGGATGGCACGTCCATGCTGYTGCAGTGMTGCACCCTTACTGCTCTGCTGAGTGTGCCATGAAGATCTGAAGAACAAACCCTAAGACAAGGATCTACGCAGGCTCAAAAATTTGCCACTAGAGAGCTCTTTTCATGCCCTAAGCTCTGATACCATGTTAGAATTAGGGAAAAACAGAGAAAACAATGATATCTTTTTATTTCTGTTCTCTAAAACAACAACACATTAAAACAATGATTTAAACAGATTTAAATATAGACAACAAGATTTGAACATATGAAAATAAAATCTGAACATAAACTAAATTTTTGAGTGAAAAGATAAACCTCAAGCTTACCTCCTGTTCTATGAAAGATGTACCTGTCACATGTGTGGATGTATACCTTTAGAATATGCTCATAAATTGTTTTAGGTTCATGGATCAAACCTCTAGGGTTTGATCTCTGTCATATGGACTGAAAGGGCAGTTTTGCCAAAGTATACCATAAAAGGGGTGCTGTCCACAACTACAAATCACAAGTTGAGACAACAATAGAACCACACAAGTTAACAACAAGACCTACAACATAAACATCAATACCCTCCACAAATTGAGATAATAAAACTGTCCACAGAAGCAGGGATAAACCCCAACACAATGGACAACAAGTAGTAGAAACCTACAGGGGCTCCAACTCAAGAAGCGACAACCAAGAGGAGAGGTCGCAACTACTGAACACAAGCCTGGCAGTCAAAGAAAGGGGCCGCAACTTTCATACCCAGGGCTGTGGCTATAAGGGACTGGTCCGACAGCCATAGAAAGGTGCCGCATGCATCATGAGTAGACATGCCCGACAACTGAAGGAGGGGGGGCGTATACACCCTATACGCCAACATACAACAAGAAGGAGCTTCCAACCAACACCAAGACCAATCAAAACTCTCAAATCTGAAACTGATAACCAAAGGAGAGGTCGCACCAACAAAAGAGAGTAACTGAGGTAGTCACAACTATAGGAGAGAGAGGAGAGAGTGCGTGTGTAGTGAAATGCTAGAGGGTAGGGTTCTATTTATAGTTAGGGAGAGGGGTTAGGGTAAATATTGTTGATGATTGCAACTATGTGAGACATTCTCCAGGACACAAACCTGAGAGAGAGCCCCGGAGAGGGGTGTGTGGTTCCTATCTGAGACAGAGCTGGAACGTAGAGATGGCCTCCTCCTTACAAAGAGTTGAGAAGAACTCCAGATGATTCTCCTGTGTAATGCAGTGAGAAAGGATATCTGCAGAGTTGGACGTGCCTGTGGCTGAGCACAAGGTGAACGTGTGAAATCCCAAAGTGTTGGGTGCATCGTCATGAGAACAAGAAATGAAGATGATGTATTAGCCTCCTCTGAGCAGAGAGTTGATGAGAAACTCCAGATGACTCTTCTGTGTAATGCAGTGGGAAAGAAGATCTGTTGAGTGGACGTGCTTGTGGACGAGCACAGGTGAACGTGATCCTAGTGGCTGAGCACTAGTGAAGAAGTAGTTCTTCTGTGTAATGTAGTGAGCCAGAGATATGGACATCCCTATGGAGTTGCCCCTAGTGGATGAGCACTAGTGGGTGTATAAGATCCCTTGCTATATTGTTCAAGAGTCAAACCTGCTTGTAACCCTAATTGTAATGTAAAGGGTACAGGTCGGCCCCACCTTAATGTGATTGATAATTAATGTAAAAGATAATTAATCTGGTTAATATTAATTATTTTATGAGATAGAGAGGTTGGCCTCGTTGTGCCAATAGACACTTATGTTGACAGGTTCAGTCTAGTATAAGTAAAGGTAAATTCCCCATTGAGGAATCATATCTTTTGTGTGTGTTTGGAAATTTCAGCAAGTACACCTTGGGAAAAGTGCGCACCTCTCTTGGGCGCTAGTCTTCTAGGGTTTGCAAGCACCCTCTTGTGTGCTAGGTTTTCTTGGTGGTGAAGGTTTTTCTCTTGAAGAATATAGCAAAGGATTTGGCTGGGTTTTCTTCCCTTGTTGAGAAGGGTTTCCCATGATACTTCTTGTGCATGGTGTTTCTTCTTGTGATCTTGGTTGCTGCAACATTATTGGTTATGGTTAAGTTAAATGCTAAAAATGGAATGAACTTCATGCTTAACCTTGCTTATTGAAAAATCAACATGGTATCAGAGCATAGGTCTTGAAGAACCCTTGCACAAGCATTCAAAAGGCTAAAACCGTCCTCCTTCTGCAGTTTTGTACGACCTCTAGGGTTTCTGCAGAAATCTGTTCGACCCTCATTTGATCAACCCTTTCACCCCTTTATAAGTGGACGTTGGAGCTAATATTTGGACCAAGCTGTACGACCCTCCTTAGCGCATCTCCAGAGACCTTCAAAATAAAAATTCCAGGATTTTGAGTTTTTGGCCCTAGGGTTTTTAAGGTGCTGAGATTTTCTGTAGAATCCTGATCTTAGGATTTTTGCAATTCCTTGAAGAAACATTTTTCAATTCAACAAACATTTTTGTGACACTCTCAAAGTTGATTGTTGGCAGTCACAAGCCCAACAAAATCCAAGGTTACTAATCCAACCTAATCATTAGGTTTTCCAAATCCAGTTGGCGAGAGTTTGAAGAATTTGAACAAATGAAGAACAAAACCTTAGTAGAAGATAGGCTTGATGGAGCAAGCAACTTCAACTCCTGCAAATCAAGGCTTCAGGTCACCCTTGAAGAAGATGACCTTTTGGATGTGGTAACTAAAACTTTACCAGCCACAACTATCGATGAAGAGAAGAAGATAAGAAAGGAAGAAGATGTCAAAGCAAAAAAATTAATCATCTACTCAGTAAGAGATCATCTCTTACCTCGTATTGCCAACTTGAAGACAACTTATGAAATGTATGAAGCATTAAAAGAAATGTTTGAAAGTGACAACACCCTCAGAGCTCTCACCTTGAAGAGCCAACTTCAAAGTACCAAGATGACAAAAGGTGACACAGTTGCTATCTTCTTTATGAAGATATCAGAGATTAAAGAACAACTAGAAGCCATTGGAGAAATCATGTCCGATAGAGAACTTGTCTTATCCACTCTCAAGAACCTTCCAAAACATTGGGAGACTTTTCTTCAAAGTATCAGTGGAAGAGAAAGTCTACCAACCTTTGATCATCTATGGATAGATTGTACTCAAGAAGAACTTAGACTTAGAAATAGAGCAGTGGAAGACTCCCTAGAAGAAAATCATGCTCTTGCACTTCATACAAAGAAAGGAGGAAGATTCAAAAGAAACTTCAGACAAACATTCAAAGATGAGAAGTCTTCATCAAACCCAGGTTATAATCAGAGAAGAGATGTTTCAGAAATTCAGTGCTTCAGATGTAACAAATATGGGCATTATGCAAGAAATTGTCCAACCAGGAAGAAGGGAAGACAATATGCTTCTACCGCTGACATTGATCCAGATCCACCTCAAAAGAATGAAGATAAGAGAGAGGAGAAGTACTTCCTCTAAACTAAACATGACTACAAACCTAGGTAAATCAATTGATCTCTAATTTTATAGCTGATTGCATTCCTAATAAATGAAGGGTATTATCCCTAGTATGGGAGCCCCCAAAGACTTGGACCATTATCCCTGGTACGAGAGTCCAAACCTTATTTGATTGATTATTATGCTGGACAAAAAGACATAAAAAGATCTAACAAAGCAATAAAGGAAGATTCCCATTAGACTTCAGAGAGAGTTATTTGACTCAGAGGTAGTCAAAAATAAATTAAAAGCAAGAAAGAGTTAATATCCTCAGAAGTCCAATGGAAGATAGACAGTATTTCAGAAAATTCATCTACTCCAGTTGATATGACCAGAGATATTATAGTGGGGCATAAAAAGACATGCCCAGGGTCGACAAGACTCTGCTAGAAGACAAAGAAACATACAAGTCCCTCAAGGGACACCTTGAGAAAGCAAAAGAGTTTTTCAAAGCTATCCTTCAATCATGAGCCACTTCATTAAAGAAACAACAAGAGAAACAGGTACGACAAGATGCCATAACAGAAGAATACCGGTGTATCTTAAAAAATGATGTATAAGATATTATTCAGAGACCAGAAGGGAAGTTTGTGGTAACTTCCAAGTGGATCTCTAAAATCAAGCATGCAGCTAATGGAAGTGTCGAGAAATACAAAGCCAGAGGATTCTCACAAACAAAGAGAGTTGTCTATGATGAGACACTTGATCCAGTAAGCATTGATACACTTCCATTTGTACTACCATCCATGAGTTGAAAACTATATCAGATGAATGGATTCTTGATGAGTTTGGGTTTTAGCAAGAGTGTTGCTGATCCAAACCTATATTATTACAATGTTGGTGACGAGAGCCTAATTTTGATGACTTATTCAGAAAGCCTTGTTGTTGAAAACAAGTAAGCCTTGACTTCTGATTTCAAGATCTGAGTATGATGCTCTACTTCCTGGAAGTATGGTAGAGAACCAATGAGATTTTCCAGAGTCAAGGAAAATATACAATGGGAATATTAAAGAAGTTCAGCATGACATAATACAAAAACACCATGATAGATTTGAAAAAAATGAATGATGATGATTCAGATGAGATTGATTCACAACTGATTGGATCATTGATGTATCTGGTTAACACCAGACCTGATTCATGCTATGTAGTGAATATGCTTAGCCAATCCATGAGCTGGTCGAGACAGACTAACTGGAGAACAGTAAAGCATGTATTAAGATATACACAAGGCACAGTTTGATATGGTCTGAGATATGTCTCCAAGTGTGAATATACAAACTGAGCAAAGAGTACAGTGGACCGAAATAGCACACCTGGTTGTTGTCTTACCGTGAAGTTTGCCATGTTTTCCTGATGCAGTAGGAAACAAAATTCTGTGGCCTTGAGTACCATAGAAGCAGAGTATATAGCACGTGTGTGCAAAGCAATGTGACTTCACAAGCTTATGACCGATTTACTTGATCATGAGACAGATTCTATGATGATAAAAAGAGCCGTGTGTAAAGCTCTTTGAGAACCCAATGTTTCTTGATGGATCGAAACACGTTGAGATGAAATATTGTTATATCAAAGATATGATGCAGAGGAAAATAGTACACATGCAATACCTTCCTACACATGAGCAGATTGCAGACATCTTCACCAAATTAGCTTGTTGAAGAATACCTCCCTAGTTGAGAGGGAGTGTTGATGACTACAACCAAGACAAAGTTTAAAGTACATCCGTGTGAGACTTGGCATGATGAAGAATGCCTCCCTAACTGAGAGGGAGTGTTGATGATTGCAGCTATGTGAGACATTCTCCAGGACACAAACCCGAGAGAGAGCCTCTAAGAGGGGTGTGTGGTTCCTATTTGAGATAGAGCTGGAACATAGAGATGGCCTTCTCCTTATAGAGAGTTGAGAAGGACTCCAGATGATTCTCCTGTGTAACGCAGTGAGAAAGGAGATCTGCAGAGTTGGACGTGCCTGTGGCTGAGCACAAGGTGAACGTGTTAAATCCCAAAGTGTTGGGTGCATCATCATGAGAACAAGAAATGAAGATGATGTATTAGCCTCCTCTGAGCAAAGAGTTGATGAGAAACTCCAGATGACTCTCTTGTGTAATGCAGTGGGAAAGAAGGTCAGTTGAGTGGACGTGCTTGTGGATGAGCACAAGTGAACGTGATCCTATTGGCAGAGCACTAGTGAAGAAGTGGTTCTTCTGTGTAATGTAGTGAGCCAGAGATATGGACATCCCTATGGATGTGCCCCTAGTGGATGAGCACTAGTGAGTGTATAAGATCCCTTGCTATATTGTTCAAGAGTCAGACCTGCCTGTAACCCTAATTGTAATGTAAAGGGTACAGGTTGGCCCCACCTTAATGTGATTGATAATTAATGTAAAAGATAATTAATCTATGTGGGCCCTTGACCAAGTTTTGAGGATCCTTGGTCATTTTGGACCTTTTTGGGACTTCGACAACCTGTTGAAGGTGGAGCGCAAGTCGAAGCAGAGATCGCGGGATCTTGGCCCCTTTTTAGGGTCTTTTTGGGATTTGGGATAATGTAACGGGTATGGGAATGTTGGCCCATGGGTTTACCCATGCTTAGGCCTATTTTGTAATGTATAAATAGAAGTCTAGGCGATGTAAGGAAGGGCTTGATACCTTGCTAAGTGCTAAGTGCTAGTGCAGATTGTAAGTGCTTCGTGCATGCTATGTTGAGAACTTGCAGAGCTAAGTGCAAGTGAATGTAAGAGACTGTGGAAAGGCTTTGTGCTGTAACCGAGCTCGGGGAAGGAGAATCTGGAGGAGTGCGCGTAGATCTCCTGTCTTATGCGGAGCAGGGTTTTGATGCTTTGTGCCTGTAAGAAGCTTGACAAAAGATAATAAAGAGAAGAAGAGTTGGTGGACGTAGCCCTAGGGTTGGGGTGAACCATGTATATCCTGTGTTTCTGTGCTTTGTGCGATGTATTGATGTGTTTATGTGTTGACTTGCTTAAGTGCATTAATCTAGATGAATGATAGATAGATCTGATGTTGCTCTGTGCTTAATAATGAGAGTGAATGCTAGATCTGACCTATGTGAATGTGCTTAGTGCTTGAATCCGCTAGATCTGATCTATTTTGATATGCTAAGTGCTGCTAGATGCTAGATCTGGTTGAATACTGCATAGATATTCTGTTAGGGTTTAGTTGCGCTGTGAACTAAGGCTGAATATTAATGAACTGTAATAACTAAGTACTTTGTTGAGGTGTTACAATCACAAATTTGTGTCCTAGCTAAGGTTGTAGACACTGGAGTCCTACAACCACCCTTGCCTCTACCTCGGGTGAGGCTTCATCTGCTTCGCAGGTGTTGCGAAAGGGCTGGTAGTTAGGGTTTTGTTGGTGCACTGTTGTAGCGTTGAACCCTGGGTCTGCACCTGTGCCAACAAATGGTTCCGTTGCCGGGACATGAAACTGTGATTGTTGGGAATTGAGGAAGAAGAAGCTTTGTGCGAAGATCTGACCTGAAACTGTGAAAGCTATGTGCGTAGATCTGTTGCCCTGGTGCGCAATACTCTACTTGGATTGTGAAGCTCTGTGCTAAGAAAAGAAGTCCGATCTAAAGAAAAGAGGTAAGATCTTGAAGCTTTGTGCTTTGAGAAAGGTAAGAATAGTGAAAATTTTTAGATCTGAAAGCTTTGTGCTTTGATAAAGGTAAGAATAGTGAAATTTTTTAGATCTGAAAGCTTTGTGCTTTGATAAAGGTAAGAATAGTGGAATTTTTGATTGAAAAAGTAAGATAAGTGGAAACTTTTATTTCAAGAATATGGATCTAGGTATGTTTGATAAATTTTGTCCTAGCCTGAAAACTAAAGCACAACTAGAAGAAAGAAGATTTGATATGAGTAGATCTGATAAGAATAGTGAAAGATATGTTATTCCTATGCATAGAAAGAATGTCTGGACTAACAAATGGATGCAGGATCCTAGAAATAATTTTTTGCAGGTTAGCTACCATGATCTTGGTGCGCAGTACAAGAAAGGATGGAGATCATTTAAGAGGAAGAAATGATTAACTCTTTGCAGAAGACTGGAACATCTTGCTAAGGAATGCCTTGGTAGAAGAACCAATTGTCTTTGTTGTAAAGCTATGGATCATGAAGTTTTATATTTCCCTAGAATGATTGCTAAAGTTGAAAGAATGAATATGAGACAATAAAACCTTAAGAAAGATCAAGAAATTGAGACCGTGGCAGAACCCCAGAAAAAATCAGAGGATGTATTGCTACAAATGAAAGAAACCCTGAATGATCACCGAAATATCATCTTATCAGAGATCTTCAAAGAAAAAGAGTGCATAGAAGCGAGAATATGAGACTTCGACATTGACTGCGTTCTAGATGAAGAAACACAGGTGAACATCATGATAGAAAGAACTTGAGAAACTTTAGGAAAGCCTGCTATGATTCCTTCATTGGGAGGAATAGGATTATTTAGAGGAAAGTTGATAACCCTATGTGGAAGACTTACCCAGATATCTATGAGTGCTCATGGAACTTCGACAGAGGAAGAGTTTGAGGTTGTTAAATTTATTGAGAACAACGCCCCATTTGCTATATTACTAGGAGAACCTTGGATTGAAAAGGATCAAGCTAGAAGAAAAGAAGAAGAAGTCTTAGAGCAGAAGAAGCAAGAATTAAAAAGATTTCATGACTAGGAGGATCGCACACTTGATTGAAAAACAGGAGAATAGATCGAAGCTATTTAGAACTAGAAACTTGGATGTCGAGGTTGGAAGAACGCAAGCAGACTCACAGGCGAGTAGAGCACCTACCCCAGAGAGAAAATAAGTATTGCCCTTGAATCCTATGAAAGAATCTCAACAACGCGAAGTTACTATGCCAAAAGAAGACAAGAATCAGAATAGAAAGAGGAATTCTGAGATGCAAATCACCGGAAGGAAGGTTCGAAAACTAAGTAAGAAGAGAGCAAAGATCGAAAAGTTACAGAAGGTTACGGAGGGAACTTCGCATAAGGAAGGATTCCAGAATCTGAACTTCGTCGGGATAGCAGAACAACGCCACATGGCACTTTGCCATGGCGAAGCAATATACCGTTGGAAACAGTATAACCGTTAAAACGACACCCCGAACAGATTAAAACAACATTTATGGTCAGAAAGCTCGCCACCAGACCGTTGGGACCGCGTCGTAACGGACATAACTGCATTAATGAAGGCTTCTCACTCGTTGGAGAAATCTGTGCCTACTTATTTCGTCGAGCATTGCACCGAGAACACTTTTGCCAACCGTGATTATCTGAGCCCGCAAATTAGTTGATTCCGCGCAGTGATCATCGAGCTATCACCATTCATCCCGTTGCATTGAATAGTTGCCCTTCAAACCCGAGATATTCAATCACGAGCGCGTATGTCCGAAGAACTTAGCGCAGTCGAAGAGTTTGTGAAGAAGGTACTCATCGACCTCATGACTGAAAGAGTAATGTCTATGGGTGTACAAGCATCATCAATGAGAGGAGTGCAGGCCTTTTCGTCGACCGCTCGCGGATCCGGACCATCCCGAGTCGCAGCAGAAAAGAGAACCAAGCACAAAGATGACTTAGCAAATGCGAAGCTAATCCCGACCATCTTACTCGACTACATCCCGCCTCCGGTCGGCGCGGTGAGTCATGATAGTGTGCCAAGAGATTTTGATTGCACCATGGTTACTGCGTACCTCCCGAAGGGGATACGTGCAGTTAGAGCTCAGTAGGACAAGATCGCAACGTTGAAGTTTAGCGACTTCAACCTAGGAGACCGCAAGAACCATAGTATGCTCGCCTCGTATAAATACTTGACCAGGACGAAGGGGAAGAACTCGAAAATAGTCCCCCAGTCGTGGACGACGAACCTCGCGCAGTCCACCCTGTTGAATGTAATGAAGATCCCACACTTTGGAAGGCCTCAAGAGGTTAACGCCTGTGTTAAGCTCCTACTCTCATGTTACCATGGCGGCTACTTATGGCTAGGCCGATGTATCACAGTCGATCCGATGTTGATCCATAGGATCACCGGATTAAGTATGCAAGGACCCGACCGGCATGACTTCTATCCAGGGAAGGCCACAGATCGCGCATTAGCACATAAGATCAAGGATACCTACGGTGATGTTGAGAAGGGGACGCGAGGTTACAAGGTAGCTTCCATCCAGAATGGCGCAGTGCGCCTAACATGCCAATTAATTGCAGGAAAGTTAGTAAGGAAGAACAGACCCACGCATGTCACAGGGTTTGTCGTTGATCTCGCAGGGAAATGCGTGGAAGGCCTATAGATAAACTGGGCGAAGTACCTAGTTAACCAGCTGGAATTAGACTGTTGCGAAGCACAGGATCAAGGCTACGAGTTCCACTTTAGCTGGCTCTTGATCCTCATCACGTTTATTGCTTGGGAGATGCTGGAAGGTGCGACCTTCCCAGACATTGAGCCATTCGAGATGCTTGCTGCGAAGTTCACCACGCTTTGGCACTTGAGTGATATGGGAAAACAGTGGCAGTCGAACGTAGTCTTTCACACATATTATTTCCAATTGAAGAGGGCCATTGAAGCTGAACTTCGCATGACACCAAACACCCTACAATAGTTTCGACCCCTCATGAAGTTCTGCGCAGATCGACACCTACGCGAGCAGACGAGCATAAGGAGGAGCTTCAGTCGTATTACAAGCTCACAGAGGAGGACCTCGAGGAGATAACTAAGGATTGGTTAGCAATCCTCCTTCTCACTGCTGACCCTGCAGAGATGTCTGATCCAGAACTTGACAGCTCGGAGGCTGCTCACAAAGAACATGACACACTCGAAACCAGCAGAAGGAAGAAGACCGTAGAAGTCCAAGACTTGAGCAGCGCATCAGAAGAGATTGCTTCAGTATCACCTGGCTGAGGGGGTGATGACGAAGTAGAAGAGATAAATGGCAAAGAAGATGAGCAGAAGCAAGGCGAAGTAACATCGCCTAGAGATGAGGCCGATCCCTTGAAGAAAAGGAAGGGTTCTTCCACGAAACCCTCTTCCCGAAAGAAATCCAGAGCCACCATGACTAAGATGCAGACTGTGCTCACTATTGATGACTTTGACTTCATCATCGCAGCTGTGAATGACACCTCGCAGGAAATCTTGCAGAAGCATGAAGCCAAGCAAGAGATGTACGACAGAGTCGAGGCTGAACTCAGAGGGGTACAACAAGCCCTTCAGTTCAGTCACACAATGTCCACTGCGCCCCTGTCGTCGGAAGAACCAGAGTTGGGAGATGAGCCAACCCAACTCCGCAGACTAGCTGATGCGACCGAAGCTCGCCTTCGTCGCGCACTGGAAGAAACAGAACAAGCCACCCATGCCTTGAAGCAAGTGCAAGAAATAGTTGTAGAACAATGCTGAGTTGCCAAGCAGGAGAAGGTTGCTCTCCAGACAAAGTTTGAAGAGGAGAAAGCACAGATTCAACAAGAAAAAGTACAGTTGCTCGCAGAACAACTCAAAGTGAAAGAAGCAGTCAACAGAGCACTTCGCTCTGTGACAGGCTTAGAGCTAAAGGCAGAAGACCGAGTCGAGCATCAAGTAGAGCACCTCGCAGAAGCTATCCAACAGACAACAACGAATAACAGACTTGGAGCTCTGCACAGTGCCCGACACCCCGCAGGATGTGAGGGATCAAAGAGATGCAATTGCTCGAAGCGCAGTTGAGAGAATAAAGGCCCTTGCCATGGAATGTAAACAACGAATAGCAGACTTAGAGCTCCACACAGTGTCTGACACCCCGTTGGATGTGAGGGATCAAAGAGATGCAACTGCTCGAAGCGCAGTTGAGAGAATAAAGGCCCTTGCCATGGAATGTAAACAACGAATAACAGACTTAGAGCTTCGCACAGTGCTCGACACCACGCAAGATGTGAGGGATCAAAGAGATGCAACTGCTTGAAGCGTAGTTGAGAGAATAAAGGCCCTTGCCATGGAATGTAAACAACTAAGTGATCGCAGTGCCCAGACTTATGAGCGACTCACTGAGAATCCAGAACTGAAGGCATGTGAGTCACAACTCCAGGAGGCGAAGCAACAGGCAGAAACAATACAGGTGCAGTTGAAGCTCCTATCAACCGTTGAAAGGATGAAGCAATCCCAAGAGCAACACACTGCTCAACAACATGTCCACACCATTCAGAGCAGACTTATGGAAGTGACTCAGAGGCTCCAACCTATTTAGGATGAGGCTTGCCACCTGTTTGCAGAGATTGAAGGCCGAGGAGCAAAATTGGAGCAAGTCATCGCTACAGTTGAACAACGCTTAGAGGGACCTGTCAACGAAGCAGCCATCCAAGATTCCGCTGAACAGGAGGCCGTGGCACAGCAACAGGTCGAAGCAGCTTGAGCCAAGCTCGAGGATTTTGAAGGAGAGTTACCGAGATCAAAGTGACTCGAGACGAGTCACGGGTGAGCGTTGGGGGCCTGTTGGCCCTTGACCAAGTTTTGAGGATCCTTGGTCATTTTGGACCTTTTTGGGACTTCGACAGGTTGTCGAAGGCAGAGCGCAAGTCGAAGCGGAGATCACAGGATCTCGACTCCTTTTTAGGGCCTTTTTGGGATTTGGGATAATGTAACTGGTATAGGAATGTCGGCCCATGGGTTTACCCATGCTTAGGCCTATTTTGTAATGTATAAATAGAAGTCTAGGCGATGTAAGGAAGGGCTTGATACCTTGTTAAGTGCTAAGTGTGGATTGTAAGTGCTTCGTGCATGCTATGTTGAGAACTTGCAGAGCTAAGTGCAAGTGAATGTAAGAGACTATGGAAAGGCTTTGTGCTATAACTGAGCTCGGGGAAGGAGGATTTGGCGGAGTGTGCGCAGATCTCCTGTCCTATGCGGAGTAGGGTTTTGATGCTTTGTGCCTGTAAGAAGCTTGACAAAAGATAATAAAGAGAAGAAGAGTTGGTTGCCCCAGAACACATCTTGGGGGTCCTAGAACACAACTAGGGTCTTATCTACCAAGGTACAAGACCAAGGATCAACCCATGCATTAAGCAAGGGTTGCCTGTAACACATCCAAGGGCCCTAGACTCACATCTAGGGACTTACATCAACCACCAAGGAACATATCCAAGGATCAACCCAAGCACCGAGAAAGGATTCCCTGGAACACATTCATGGGCCCTAGACAAATCTAGGGACTTACATCAACCACCAAGGAACATATCCAAGGATCAATTCAAGCATCGGGCAAGGATTCCTTGGATCTAGGGGCCCTAGACACATCTAGGGGCTTACTGCTTGGTCCTAGACCAAGAACCCCAGTCATGTACTGGGGGCCCTCACTGGGGTCTCATACCAAGAAACCCCAGGAGTGTGTTGGGGGGCCCTAGTTCTCAGCTAGGGTCTTATGCCATCCTCCAGGAGAATGGCTCTTGCAACTGCACTAATTTCAACAAACTGTTAAGTCTGCTGAATTTTGATTGGGATCTAAAATTCTACTTTCTCCACATGAAATCCAATGAGGCTTAAACCACTCTCAAACATCTTGAAATAATTAATGGTAGTGTTAAATTTAATTAAAAGGATAGAAAATGAAAGATAAAGGAGATTACTTTATAACCATTAATTACTAGGGTGAGTGAAATGGAGGGTTAGCAAATAACTTTTTTTTTTTAAATTTAGGTTTTGGTGGCACCGTATGAAATTGGTTGGTTCGGTATGAAATCGACCAAAAATGGTCCAAAACTTCGAACTGGACTGGAATGGCCTCAAAACTGGTTGGACTGGTTGGTTTTCTTGGTTCTGATCCAGTTACGATAACACTACTCAAAGAGAATACAGTACATGTGAAGGCTCTGATCCTAATGCTTCAATCCTTTTGACTATGAGTGGATTCACAGATCCAGAGTTGGAATTTTCTACAAGTTTGCTTAGAACATCTATTTAATTCTTTGTATAACACTGCTTGGTCTCGTAGATGTTGTTGTCCTTATACACACTTGCAAACGTGAGCCAAGTCTTGCTCACTTAGTGTGTCCTTGGAGGCACAATGCCTAGGCTCAAAGCCCACACTGTCACTTTGGCTTGAACCTCTTCCGTCTAGGCTTACTCTTAGGGAAGCCAAGGGGGTTAGACCCTAGTTTCTAGATAATATTTAAAATTTAAGTTCTAGGAGTTGATTTTAATTAGTTAAGGTTTGGGGGGAGTCTAACCTATGATGCAAAGGCAACAATGCAAGATGCAAGAATTTCAATGTCAATCAAGCCTTTCCCTAGGTCAACTAAGATTAGTGCCTAAGGTTGGGCGAGGGGTCAACTAAAATTAAAGGGTGTTTCGTTACAATATGATTACAAAGATTATAAAGATACAATTATCCACAGCAAGGTTAGATACTTACAAATAAAGAATGCTAGATATACAACAAAGATACAAGATAACAAGCTAACCACGTGTGCTTATTGTGCAGGAGATTTTAAGATGATCAAAGCATGGATATTATCAACACATCAAAGCCAAGAATGCCCCAATAGCACTTACTCTATTGGACTGCCCCTCAATGGCAACATCAACACTCATATACCACAAGAACACTTAAAGAGAGTATAGAGCTTTAAAACACAAGTGTTCTACAATACTTGAGATATTTAGTTAATTACCCACGAAGCATTACTTGTATATGAGATTGGAAGATTATGTTTACAAGTTTTAATCCTTAAGATATATCAAATTAAACCAAGGTTATTGATTGCTTAGTGAGTTAAGGGTTTTAAGATTTGAAAAGATTTTAATTACCCTGACTAAAT
>JZKD02S2119260.1:18265-29076 GCA_000966675.3 Picea glauca
TGTGAAGCACATATTGGATTGATTAATAATTGAAATAAAAGTAAAGGATCTTTTTTATTTGTGATTAATCATTCACAGTGATTCTATAAGTTTATGTTTATATGGGCCTTATGGTTTGTTGAAAGGATTGTCTTTTGTGGATATTTGTTTATTGATTTTTCTAAAAAAATGTTTTGTTAGGTTGAATGAATTTGTTGTCAAAAAGTATTGGTGTGCTATCAACTTGAAATGAACATGTGTGAAGATTTATGACACAAGTTATATTATTTAATTGTTAGAGTAAATTATGATAGACAATATGCTTAAAAACATGAAACCTTGTAACACAAGTTCTTTATAGAATTCAATGTTTATAAAATGTGTAGAAAAATAAAAAATCTTAATATAATTGAAAAATTCCCCAGATATTCCAACATATTCCAACATATTCCCCACTCATGGAGTCATGGTCAGTTGAATTTAACATGGTTGTTACATTTGTCGTCCTGCAATAATTATATAATATTTTGTTTTCATACAAGTGTCATAGTCAAATAGTTAGTTGGTTCAAATCAGATCTCTACCCAACAGTCATAATAATTAATTACAATATACCAATTTCAAAATTCAAAATTGCCATAAATGGAAAAAATTTCCCAAATTCAAATTTACCAAAAATGGAATAATTTTCCTAACAATTTTTGAATACAAAAATAATTTATTTTCGGGGATGTTACACCCTCAGACCCCAACTTAAATTTAGTATGGTATATCACCTAGAGACATATGGGTATATTGAATGAATGAACAAAATCTTCGAGGATATGTTTCTTATGTACGTGATGGACCAACAAAAACATTGGGAATATTTCTTTCCATTGCTATAGTTTGCATAAAACATAATCTATAAAATCACCATTAAGATGGTCTCTTTTGAGTTTCTTTATGAGTGACCATGTCATATGCCTTTGAGTTGGGATCTGCTTGAGGAGAGGGTCCTAGTAGAACCAGAAGAGATCCAAGAAATGGAAGAGAATATGCAAACGATAAGACATATGATCAAGGAAGTGAAGGATCAACAAAAGAGTTGTATGGATATACATGAGGCCCAAGGGCCATTACCCCCTGATGGTCCACCGTATGCTCAAGACAATAATGGTATCATTCAGTGAGAACTTGAGAAGGTCATGTTTCCCCAGCTCTTTGGTGTCGTGGACAACGTATCCACTGAGGCATGGTTGGAGAATATGGCGATGTGATTTTCACTTCACTACTATACGTCCAACACGAAGGTTTTCATGGTGGTGTTTTAGTTGAAGGGGATCTCTCTTCTATGGTAGAAGCTTCTCTTGCCACAACTGAACATGATCGTCTTAGACTTGTCATGGTAACTTTTCGAGGAGCAGTTCTGGGAGAGGTATATGTCGGAGGAATTCATTGAGCATCATCTCAATGAGTTCAACAGCTTGTGACAAAGCAATCGTACGTTGCCTCAGTACAAGGCCTGTTTCATGGAGTTACTTAGGTATCATCCACATTTGAACACCAATAATCTTAAGGTCAACAAGTTTGTGTTCAACCTTAATGTCATCATTCGTGCAAAAGTGAGGATTTTAATGCCTCAGACGCTGCAGGATGTTGTCTAGAAGACCCTCATAACTAATGAGGAGCTCATCAGAGGGGGTCATAATAGGGCTATAATGAGGCCAATGAGAGAGAAGACTTCTCATGCAGAGCAGCATCAGACACCAACTATAAATCCATCGGGTTATCGAGGCACTCTGAGAGGTTCCATGTTCATGCAATCACGATGATCATTACCTCAAAAACATAATCACTATAGAGGACCAAAACACTAGAAGAAACATTGTCCACAAAAGAAATAGTTTAGGCCTGTCCAGCTGAACAAACCAGGGTTACAGGCTAGTGGGACATCATCTTTTACTTTTGGGACCAACAATACTGGAAAGGATAAAGGTTGTATCCTTAACCTGGGAGATTTTGTCATGAAGGACAACATGTACATCATGATCTTAGGATCTTATGACATCATGATCGGTATGGATTAGATGGAATAAGATGAGGTGATCCTCAACTATAAGTCAAAATGATTGAGTTTTCTCGATGATTACAGTCAAAGACATGTGATTGTTGGAAGGAACTAGGGAGTTTCCCTAAGGTTCATCTCCTCCCTACAACTACGGAAGAGCATGTGCAAGAGATGAAAGATATATGTGATCCTTTTGTTGAATTAAAAGGGCATGGTGGAAGGACTATAAAACCTTCCTGTAGTACAAAAATTTTCACAGGTCTTTCGAGACGAGTTACTAGGGTTGCCTCCTGAGAGGGAATTGGAATTTATCATCAACCTAAAACCTGGGACTGAACTAATAGAATGAACATTGTATCGCATGTCGAACCTTGAGCTATAGTGGTTGGAAATGAAAGTAAAGAGTTAATGGACTTAATACAAGTGTATCTCCTTGGGGTGCACCTGCTATTTTCATACAAAAGAAGGATGGGTGATGGAGAATATGCATTGACTACTATCAAATGAAAAAGGAAATGATCAAGAACTAGTATCCGTTGCCAATAATTCACGATTTGTTTGATAAAATGAAGAATGCAGCTATGTTTTCAAAGATTGACTTGAGATCAACGTATCACCAGTTACATATCAAGGAGGAATACATTCCTAAGACTACATTCAAGATGAGGTTTGGTCATTATGATTTTATCATTTTACCGTTTGGATTGACAGACGCACTAGGGTTATTCATGAGCTTGATGAATAGGGTGTTCGGTGAATACTTGTATAAGTTCGTTCAAGTATTGATCGATGACATTTTGATTTAGTCTTGGATGATGGAAGAACATGACGAAAATTGGCACTTGGTACTACAGTTTTTTCGAGAGAAAAAATTGTTTGGGAATGTGTCAAAATGCTCTTTTTGTCAATCGAAGATTCATTGTTAAGGGGATGTTATCCCTGGTGAAGGTATCGTTGTGGATCCCGTGAAGGCAAAGGCTATTATGGAATGTCCTGCACTGACGAATGTCCCAGAAGTGCGTAGCTTCATGAGTTTAGTGGGATATTATCAATGGTTCATCGGGGGTTTTTCAAATATATCAAATTTGATTACGAAATTGCAGAAGAAGAACAAGAAGTTTGTGTGGATCAAGAAATGTTCGGAAGCATTTCGAAGGCTCAAGGAGTTGTTTACGAAAAAACCAGTACTAAAAGTTTCTGACATGGACGAGGAATTCTTGGTATGCACTAACACACCCAAGGAATTATTTGGTGGAGTCTTTATGCAAGATGATCGAGTGATCGCTTACATCTCAAGGAAGTTAAGAAATCATGAGGAGAACTACATGACACATGATTTGGAGTTATTATCCATTTTGTATGCCCCGAGAGTGTGGAGACACTACATGATTGGATGGAAATTCAAACTAAAAACAAACCATTGTGGTTTACAACACATTTTTATGCAAAGGGACTTGAACGCGCGAAAAAGGCGTTGGTCAGAACTGCTTAGCGAGTATGATTTCAAGATTACCTACATAAAAGGAACAATGAAGAGAGTGGATGATGTATTGAGTTGGAGACCACACATATTTTTTGGTGATACCTCTTCATATGAATCTACGTGAAAATATTCTAACTATACAATGCGACGATGACTGGTATCAAGAGGTTAAGGAATTTATCAGAAAAAACACCATGTTGATACCAAAATTTGAGGAATAAAAATTTGATGGATTAGTGAAATATAATAACCATATTTACATACCATCCAATGACGAGTTAAGAATTTTTATATGAAACGAAGCTCATAGAGCAATGTACATGGCTCATTTAGGAGTCATGATGATGAGGGAATACCTTAAACCTTTATACTTATGGAAAGGAATGAAGGAGGACATAGTCAACTATGTGGCGAGATGTATAGAATGTCAACAAGTAAAGTCTGAACGTAGACACGTGGAAGGATTTATACATCCACACTTTCTTTTGGAATTTAATTGGGAGGTCATTTTGATGGATTTCATTGTTAGATTATCGTCGATTGCAAGGAGGCACGACTCGATTTTCATGGTAGCTGACACTTTGATGAAGAGTGAACATTTTATCCTTATGCGTATGAAGTATCAGATGCCTGATATAGCTAGATTATTTATTGGCGAGATAGTGAGACTACATGGCGTGCCTAAGAGGATCATATATGATTGAATATTGGTGCTTATCAGATGACTTTGGACTAGTTTCCAATAGGCCTTGGGAGCCCAACTTAACTTTAGTACCATATATCACCTGGAGACAAATAGGAAGACAAAACAAATGAACCAAATAATGGAGGATATGTTTCGTATGTACAGGATGGACCAACAAAAGCATTGGGAAGATTTATTTCCATTTCTAGAGTTTTCATACAACATAATCTATCAAATCGCCATTAATATGGCACCTTTTGAATTTTTTTACAAGAGACCATGCAGATGCTTTTGAGTTGGGGTTGAATTGAGGATAGGGCCCTGGTAGAACCATAAGAGATCCAAGAAATGGAAGAGAAAATGAAAACAATAAGACAAAGGATCAAGAAAGTGCAGGATCGACATAAGAGTTGTATTGATAGACTTGAAGCTCGAGTCCCAGTACCCCCTAATGGTCCAACATGAACTTAAGTCGGTAATGGTAGCATTCACTAAGAACTTGAGAAGGTCAAGTTTCCTCAGTTATTTGGTGTCGTGGATGGAGCAGTTGCCAATGCCTAGTTGGAGAATATGACGATGTGATTTTCACTTCACTACTATACATCCAACATGAAGGTCTACATGGTGGTCTTTCAGCTAAATGGGATCGCTTTGCTATGGTGGAAGACGCTCCTACCACAAATGAACAGGGTCGTCGAAGACGTGTCATGGTAACTTTTCAAGGAACAGTTCTAGGAGAGGTATATGTCAGAGGAATTCATTGAGTGTCATCTCAATGAGTTCAAACCTTGTGATAAAGAAGGCGTACTTTGCCTCAATACGAGGTCCATTTCATGGATTTACTTAGGTATCATCCACATTTGAACACCGATAAGCTTAAGGTCAACAAGTTTGTGTTCAACCTTAATGTCATCATTCGTATGAAAGTGAGGATTTTAATTCCTTAGACATTGTAGGATGTTGTCCAGAAGGCCCTCATAATTGAGGAGGATCTCATCAGAAGGGGTCAGAATAGGACTATGACGAGGCTGACGGGACAAGAGACTTCTCATGTGCAGTAGCAACAGACACCAACTAGAAATCCATCGGGTTATCGAGACACTCCTAGAAGTTCCACATTCATGGAACCATGACGATTGGTTCTACAAAAATGAACTCCCTATAGAGGACCACAACGCTGGAAGAAATGTCATCGACAAAAACAATAGTTCAGGCTTGTCCAGCTGAATAGACTAGGGTTACAAGATGATGGGCCATCAAATTCTACTTATGGGACCAGGAGTATTAGGATGAAGACTAGATGTGTGACATTTGGAGAGCCACATTATCAGCGTGACTGCCCAGTTGAGAGGGCCAGAGCATCCAAATCAGTCGGACCCACCACAATAGGAGATTTGGGAAAGGCCCATCAGATTCATGGAGTGGTGAACAACCATCAGGCCGAGCACTAGTCTATTGTGCTTGAGACGTCAGGTAGAATCGTTGTCCAGGCCTTTAGTATTTTGATATATCTAGGTGCTACAGAGATATTTATTTTTGGTGTAGCGATAAAACCAATTAAAGTAAAGGCAGTCGAACATGACGAGTTTAGCTATGTAGAAATGGCCTTGGGAGCCAAAAATAAGGTTGGAGGAAAGGTTATGGGTTGTATCCTTAACCTAGGATATTTTGTCATGAAGGGAAACATGTACATCATGATATTAGGATCTTATGATCTCATGATCGATATGCATTGGTTGGAATCGCATGAGGCGATCCTGAACTGTAAGATGAAATGATTGAGTTTGGTCGATGATGAGGGTCAAAGATGTGTTATTGTAGGAAGGAACCAGGGAATTTCCCTAAGGTTAATTTCTCCCCTATAGCTATGGAAGAGCATGCGCAATGGATGTAAGTTATATGTGATGCTTGTGTTGAATGAAAAGGGCTTGGTGCAAGGACTATAAAACCTTCCTGTAGTACACAAATTTGTGGAGGTATTCCCAGACGAGTTGCCAGGGTTGTCACCTAAGAGGGAAATAGAATTTACCATCAACCTAAAACCTGGGACTGAACCAATAGCAAGAACGTCCTATTGGATGTCGAACCTTGAGTTACAGGGGTTGAAAATGAAAGCAAAGATTTATTGGACTTAGGAATTCTACGTACAAGTATGTCTCCATGGGGTGAACCTATTATTTTAATACAAAAGAAAGATGGGTCATGGAAAATATGCATTGACTACCATCAAATGAACAAGGGAAGGATCAAGAACTAGTATCTATTGCTAAGAATTCATGATTTGTTTGATCAAATAAAGGGCATGACTATGTTTTCGAAGATCAAATTGAGATTAGGGTTTCACCGGTTATAGATCAAGGAGGAATACATTCATAATACTTCCTTCAATAAGCAGTTTGGTCGTTATGATTTTATCATTTTACTGTTTGGACTGACAAATGCACCAAGGGTATTCATGAGCTTGATGACTGGGGAGTTCTGCGAATACTTGGACAAGTTTGTTCAAGTATTGATCGACGATATTTTGATTTATTCTCAGATGATGGAAGATCATGACGAACATTGGAGCTTGGTACTACAGTTTCTTTGAGAGAACAAATTGTTTGGGAATGTGTCAAAATTCTCTTTTTATCAATCGAAGATTCATTGTTTACTGGATTTTATCCTTGGTAAACGTATCGATGTGGATCCCGTGAAGGTAGAAACTATTATGGAATGTCCTACGCTAACAAATGTTCTAGAAGTGCATAGATTCATGGGTTTAGATGGATATTATCAATGGTTCATCGAGGGGTTTTCGAAGATAGAAAATCGGATTATGGAATTGCAGAAGAAGAACAAGAATTTTGTGTGGACCGAGAAATGTGCAAAAGCATTTCGAAGGTTCAAGGAGTTGTTTACGACAATGCCAATACTAAAAGTCCCTCACATGGATGACGAATTCTTAGTGTGCACTGATACACCCAAGGAAGTCTTAGGCAAAGTCTTAATGCAAGACAATCGAGTGATCGCTTACATCTCAAGGAAGTTAAGAAAGCATGAGGAGAACTATGCGACACATGATTTGGAGATATTATCCATTATGTATATCATAAGAGTGTGGAGAGACAACCTCATTGGATGAAAATTCGAACTAAAAGTGGACCACTATGGTTTACAACACATTTTTATGCAAAGTGACTTGAACGTGCGACAAAGGCGTTGGTCGAAACTTCTTAGCTAGTACAATTTTGAGATTACCTACATAAAATGAAAAGTAAAGAGAGCCGATGATGTGTAGAGTTGGAGACCACACATATTTTCGGTGATACCTCTTCAGACGAATCTACGTGAGAAGATTCTAACTATACAATGCGACGATGATTGGTATCAAGAGGTTAAGGAATTTATTGGACAAAAAACACCATGTTGACAACAAAATTTGAGGGATAAAAATTTTACACATTAATGAATTATAATAACTGGATTTACATACCATCCAATGATGAGTTGAGAAGTTTGATCTGAAACGAAGCTTATAGATCAGTGTACATGGCTCATCCAGAAGTCACAAAGATGAGGGCATACCTTAAACCCTTATACTTCTGGAAAGGAATGAAGGAAGAAATATTCAACTACATGGCAAGATGTATAGAATGTCAGCAAGTAAAGGCTAAACATAGACATGTGGCAGGATTAATACATCCACAAGTTTTTTTTGAATCGAAATGGGAGGTCATTTCGATGAATTTCATTGTTGGATTTTTGTCAATGGAAAGGAGGCATGACTCGATTTTCGCATTAGCTAATACTTTGACGAATAGTGAACATTTTATCACTATGGGTATGACGTATCAGGCGTCTAATATAGCTAGAGTATTTATGAGCGAGATCGTGAGACTACATGGCGTGCTGAAGTGAATCATATCTGATTGAGGATTGATGCTTACCAGTTGATTTTGGACTAGTTTCCAATAGGCCTTGGGAACCCAACTTAAATTTAGTACCGTATATCACTCAGAGACAAATGGGAAGACATAACAAACGAACCCAATATTGGAGGATATGTTTTGTATGTATGTGATGGACCAACATAATAATTTGGAAGATTTCTTGCCACTGCTAGAGTTTGCATACAACAACAACTATCAAAGTACCATTAAGATGGCGCCTTTTGATTTTCTTTACAAGAGACCATGCCAGACACCTTTAAGTTGGGATTAGATTGAGGATAGGATCCTAGTAGGACCAGAAGTGATCCAAGAAATGGAAGAGAAAATGAAAACAATAAGGCAAAGAATCAAGGAAGTGCAGGATCGACAAAAGAGTTATACCGATGTGCATTGCCTTGACTCTAGTTATGAAGTTTTTGATTGAGTCTTCTTGGGGGTGAAACCGCACAAGAGTTCTATCAAGTTTGGAAATGGTGATAAACTCTCTCCTAGGTTTGTGGGACCCTTCAAGGTAATGGAAAGGAAGGGGCCTGTGGCCTATAGACTAGCCTTTCCTGATTCTTTGAGGCATATGCAGGATGTTTTTCATGTATTTGTTTTGAGACAGTATGTTAGTGATGCAGGAGCATCATCAAAAAAAGCCACATGGGATGAGAGCACAACGCTTAGTGCGCCTTTTGAGTAAAATTTTAAATTTTGAAATATGGTGCATCTGAGCAAAGAAATTCTTAGTAAAAGATGAATTATGAAAGTTAATGGGAGGAGGTTGAATTATTAGAGATCGGATCGTCCTTCAGTTATTTTATTTTGGCATGGATCTGAAGATTCTCCTTAATTGTCTGTCAGATACGTTTATGTAATAGAACTTAAGAAGCTATAGAATTTAATTTCGATCGGGTAGGTAGTTGGAGGAAATCCACACACTCCTGGCGTCCCTTAGATTTCGACAAACTTAGATTAAAGGGTTTCTTCGAAAAAATCTCTTTCCACACTCCTTACACTTCTCGATTATGGTTCTTTGATGCTTAGTCACTCATTGATGTTGTGTACTCCCTTCACTTGGTCAAACTTCTTGTTGTTCCTTCGAAACTCTTCTGAGTCAATTCAAGACTCTACTGATGCACTCCTTGCGTACGATATGCACACCTTACATATGATTTTCAGAAGAGAAACAATTGAAACTTATCCAGTTCATCACAATTTCATATCATCAACCATAAACAATCATACATAAATGAAATGAACTAAAACACTCACAAAATGTATCATTCATTCAAGCACACATCAAAATGAACATTGTCCAAGGAATTGGAACAATTCGGTATGCTCTATTCATTTATGAAATAAATGACATAGTATTATAGTTCTTCACTGCATATTTCTTCTAATCTACTACTCTGCTCTCCTCTATCCCTACAATAAAACAACAAATATATCTAAGGAGTGGCTCATTGATCTCTTCTTCGTCCTATCTGCAACCAATCCTATTAGTTTCTAACGTCTACATACTTTTTCCTATTACAATAACTATCAATTAATACCAGATAAGAATTGACACTCTCTATCTGCAACTCCTTACACTCGTATAAGACTTTACGAACAAGATATATTTAAAAACATCGTTTCCAAAATATCTCAACAACTCGTTCCATTCATGAGTTATATGTTGATTTGAAATCTTGTCACGATGAGATGTCATATACCTACCTCAACTCTTCCATCTTTGACTTTGAAATCAATGCTCCTGCATCACCGATGCTAGCACCACCACCTATTACAACAATCGCAAAACCATGGAAATACCCCTTGCCATTCTTCCACCCAAAAAAATTGACGCTAGTGTTCGAACTTCAAAGCCAGTTGGTGGATCAGGTCCACCACGACATCCTCATGCACCAACATATCAATATGTTATATCAAGCATACTCAAATGCACTAGCCAACAAAAAATGCTCGATGTGCGCAAGGCCCTTTATGTTGCAGACTCAGAATGGGCCTCTGAGCGACGAGCCTAGTGACAAAACCTATGATGTTGATGGGTAATTCTATGGATTGGATTTTATTCCAGCTCCTTGCTCTACTACACTGCAGTCCCAATTTCCTTCTTATATGTTTGTTTAATTTCCAGTTCAATGTCCATTTTTACATCCAGTTTAGTTTTCATGGCTTCTTTGAACAATGGTGTAATGACTGAAGTCTACCACCCTTAGTTTACTTTTGGTAGGGCAGATGGTTGACCGCCAATTTTGACATGGACATCACAGTTTGCCATATGTCCCAGATTCCGCTAACTCGACATAACATTTAGCAGATTGTTTCTATGTACATTTTTAGTTTTTGAAAAGTTTTACAAGGATTTACCTTTTTTATTCAGAAATAAATAAAATTAATTTCAATCATGATGATAAATTTTTAATAATAATAATAATTTAATAATTTTAGATTTTAATGTATTAATAATTTAATAATATTTTAATGTTTTCATATTTTAATAATGTATTTATTAATACTTTTAATAATGTATTATTACTTTAATAATGAATTATTTTATTATACTTTAGCAATTGATTAATTTATTAATTATTTAATAATGTGTTAATGTATTACTTAATTAATACATTACATTATTAATGTATGAATTAATTAACAAGTTACTTTATACATTAATTAATGTAAATTAAT
>JZKD02S2119260.1:29086-46680 GCA_000966675.3 Picea glauca
AAATCTCAAAATTTGCATTTTAATAGATTTGATATCTCAATAACATTAAAATTGATTTAGATTAATTTATATAATCTAGATGTTGTGTCACTATTAAATTTAAATAGGAAGGTTGTTACAATTTCTTCAACAAGCTCTAATTTTTTTTTTTTTTATGAATTACTTTCATTGATCATTATCATCATTTTGTTTTGTTTCTCATTAATTAAGGTTAAGGTTATTAGAGTTAACAGAATATTAGAATTAAGGTTATTCCTATTAAAATTAGGGTTAAAGTTATTTGTATTAACATGTATTTTATACTAAAAAATAATAATAATAAGATAATTTAAATAATAATAATTTAATTTTAATCATAATGATAAATTTTTAATAATAATAATAATTTAATAATTTTAGATTTTAATGTATTAATAGTTTAACAATGTTTTAATATATTCTTATTTTAATAATGTATTTATTAATGCTTTTAATGCATAAATGCATTTTTAATTGTATTATTACTTTAATAATGTATTATTTTATTATACTTTATCAATTTAATATTTATTAATTATTTAATAATATGGTAATGTATTACTTAATTAATACTAATGTATGAATTAATTAACAAGTTACTTTATACATTAATTAATGTAAATTAATACTTTAATTCCTACATTACATTAACGTAATCATGTATTATTGATGTATCCATACTTTAATAATGTAATACTCATTTATTAATATATTATTTTATCATTGTATCAATACTTTATTTTAATCCACTTCAGTTATATTAATGTCCTATTTCAATAGTGTATTAATGCATTTTAATTCACTTGAATTGTTATTTAATCTTTAAGAAAGAGTGTAAATGTGTAAATATATATAATCTTGAGAAAGATTTCAATTTTTTTTATTTAAATTTTAAAAAATATTTATTAATGAAATTATAGGAATCAACTACAGTTTTATTTTTTATATATTTAAATTATATAGGTATTTATTAATTCAATAATAGTAATAAAATATATTTTAAGTTTTTTATTCTCTTCACTAAATGAGTTTTATTGTAGTGAAATTTATCAGTTTCCTTATAATAGTATAACTCATTATGTGCAAAGTTTTATATGATTTTCTACCAATGTTCTTATCACAAGTATAAATTATTAATTTATTTTCTATCAATATCGTTATACAAAATTTAAATCAAGTAGATTTACTATCAATGTCCTTAGAACAACTATAATTCTTCATATACAAAGTTCTAGATGATTTTCTATCAATATTTTTAAAACAACTAAAAATCATTAGTTGTAAAGCTAAAGATGATTTTCTATCAACTTCTTTAGAATACATAACATTCTAAGTTTCCTTTGATGTAATGCATCACATGAGGTCACAATTCCTATCTTTGTGAAAAATGAAAAAAATTGCTATATTTTTTTAAAACTTTGCCAAAACTTCCATTGTAATGTGTTGAACATAAGCCAACCTTGTCATGTGTCGAGCATGACGCAACGTTGCAATTTGAAAAACAAAATTGGATATTTCAACGTGATGAACATGTTAATGTTATAATGTCACATTGTGTTGAATATAGCCCTGTCGTTGCAATGTGGCGAACATAGCCTCACCATCACAATGTGACGAAAATGACTTATTGTCACATTGTGATGAACATAGCTTTGTTTTTGTAATGTCATGAATATAGCCTCATCATCACAATGTGACACGAATATCATGTAATTGCAATGTGATGCAAATATCCTGTCATCACAATGTGACACGAATATCATGTAATTGCAATGTGATGCAAATATCCTGTCATCACAATGTGACAAACATAGCCTTGTTGTTGCAATGTGTCGAACATAGACATGCCCTTGTAATGTGATGAACATATCCCCACCATTGCAATGTGACAAACATACACTTATCGTAATAGTGTGACGAAAATAGCCTTATCGTTGCACTGTGAAGAACATAGCCTTATCATCAAACTTGAAGAACATATCCTTATCATCAAACTTGAAGAACATAGCCTTATCGTTGCAATGTGGTGAACATATATAGTTTTGGGGGATGTTGTTGGGTTGATGAGGTCCTTTCAGAAGATGTCAAAGGCCCTGGTTAGTTGTACGGATAGAGATGAGGCTCGGGCACCAATACCCCCTGAGGGTCCACCATGGACCCAAGTCGGTACTACTAGCATTCATCGAGAACACAAGAAGGTCAAGTTTCCCAAGTTCTTTGTTGTCACGGATGGTGCAACCGCCTAGGCATGGTTGTAGAATATGGCGACTTTCTTTGCACTTCACTACTATACCTCTAACATGAATCCCTACATGGTGGTCTTTCAAGTGAAGGGGATTGCTCTGTTATGGTGGAAGAGGCTCCTACCAAAACTGAACATCGTCATCGAAGATGTGTCATGGGAACTGTTCAAGGAACAGTTATGGGAGAGATATCTCTCAGAGAATTTCATTGAGCGTCAGCTCAATGACCACAAAGCCTTGCGATATGATGGTCATATGGTGCCTTAGTACGAGGCCTGTTTCATGGAGTTTCTTAGGTATGATTCACATTTGAACACCAATAATCTTAAGGTCAACAAGTTCATGTTGATCCTTAATGTCATCATTCATGCGAAAGTGAGGATTTTAATGCCTCAGACGTTGCACGATGTTGTCCAGAAGGCCCTCATAGTTGAGGAGGATCTCATCAGTAGGGGTCAGAGCAGGAATACAGCGAGGTTGATGGGACAGGTGACTTCTAGTGCATAGTAGTATCATACACCATCTAGAAATCCATTGAGTTATCGAGGCACTCTGAGAGGTTCCACGTTCATGGCACCATGTCAACTGGTGCCACAACATCGAACTCCCTACAGAGAACCACAAGACCAACAATAATGTCATCCGCAACAACGATAGTTCAGGCATGTTTAGATGAACAGACCAGGGTTATAGATTGGTGGGCCATCAACTTATACATCGGGGACCAGAAGTATTGTACCGAAGATCAGATGCTCAACGTTTGGAGAGCCACGTTACCAACATGACTTCCTAGTGGAGAGGGCCATAGTAGCCAAATCAGTCAGACCCACCATAGTAGGATTTTTCGGAAAGGCCCATCAGATTCATGCAGTTGTGAACAACCACGAGGATAAGCACTAGTCTATTGTGCTTGACACATCAAGTACCATTGTTGGCAAGGCCTTTAGTATTTTGATAGATCTAGGTGCTACAAAGAGCTCTATTTTCAGTGCAACACTAAAAAGAATTTAGGTAAAGGAGGTTGAACAGGACTAGTTTAGCAACGTAGAAATGGCTTCGCGAGCCAAAAATAAGGTTGGAGGAAAGGTTATGAGTTGTATCCTTAACCTGGGATATTTTTTCACGAAGGCCAACCTATACGTAATGATCTTATGATCTTATGATGTTGTGATTGATATGGATTGGCTAGAATCCCATGAGGCGATCCTCAACTGTAAGATGAATTAGTTGAGTTTGGCCGATGATAAGGGACAGATACCTGTGATTGTAGGAAGGAACCAGGGATTTTCTCTTAGGTTCATATCTTCTCTACAACTACGGAAGAGGATGAGCAAGGGATCCAAGCTATATTTGATTCTTGTTGAACGAAAAGGGTGTGGTAGAAGGACTAGAAAACCTTCCTGTAGTACGAGGATTTGTGGACGTCTTCCGAGAGGAGTTACCACGATTGACATCTGAGAGGGAATTGGAATTTACCATGGAGCTAAAACCTACGATCGAATCAATAGCAAGAATGCTATATCAAGTGTCGACCCCTAAGTTGCAAGAGTTGAAAATGAAACTAAAAGAGTTACTGGACTTAGGACTTATACGTACAAGTATGTCATAATGGGGTGCACCTGTTATTTTCATATGGAATAAGAATGTTTCGTGGAGAATCTGCATTGACTACCATGAAATGAACAAGGAAATGATCAAGAACTAGTATTCATTGCCAAGAATTTATGATTTATTCGATCAAATGAAGGGAGTGACTATGTTTTCAAACATTGAATTGAGATCAGGGTATCACCTGTTACAAATCAAAGAGGAAGAAATTCCTAAGACCACCTTCAAGACAAGGTTTGGACATTATGATTTTACCATTTTACTATTTGGACTCACAAATGCCCTAGGGGTATTCACGAGATTGATAAATGGGGTGTTCCAATAATACTTGGATAAGTTTGTTCAAGTATTCATCCATGATATTTTGATTTATTCTTGGACAATGGAATAACATGACTAACCTTGTGCTTAGTGCTATAGTGTTTTCAAGAGAACAAATTGTTTGGGAAAGTGTCGAAACAGTCTTTTTAAAAATCATAGATTCATTATTTAGGGCATGTTATCTATGACAAAGGTATCGTTGTGGATCTTGTGAAGGTAGAGGCTATTATGGAATGTTATTCACTGACGAATGTCCCGAAATTGCATAGCTTCGTGGGTTTAGCAAGATATTATCGACGATTCGTCAAGGGTTTTTCAAAGATAGAAAATATGATTGCATAATTGTAGAAGAAGAACAAGAATTTTGTGTGGACCGAGAAATGTGCGGAATAATTTCAAAGGCTCAAGGAGATATTGATGAAAACACCAATAATAAAAGTCCATGACATGGACGAGGACTTCTTGGTATGCACTGACATGCCCAAGGAAGGCTAAGTCAGAGTCTTGATGCAAGACAGTCGAGTGATTGCTTACATGTTGAGGATGTTAAGAAAGCATGAGGATAAATATGCGACACATGATTTGGAGTTATTAGCCATTATGTATTCCCTAAGAGTGTGGAGACACTACCTACTTGGACAGAAGTTCGAACTAAAAATGGACAAATGTGTTTTACAACACATTTTTATGCAAAGCAACTTGAACGCGCGACAAAGGCATTGGTCGAAAGTTTTTAGTGAGTACGATTTCAAGATTACATACATAAAAGGAATAATGAAGATAGTGGATGATGAGTTGAGTTGGAGACCACACATATTTTCGATGATACGTCTTCAGACGAATCTACTTCAAAATGTTCTAACTATACAACATGACGATGACTGGTATCAAGAGTTTAAGGAATTTATCGGACAAAACACCATGTTGATACCAAAATTTGAGGGATAAATATTTGATGAATTAATGAGATATAATAACCGTATTTACATATCGTCCAATGACAAGTTGAGAATTTTGGTCTCAAACGAAGCTCATAGAGTAGTGTACATGGCTCATCCAAGAGTCACGAAGATGAGGGAAGACCTTAAACTCTTATTCTTCTGGAAAGGAATGAAGGTAGACATAGTCAACTACATGGTGAGATGTCTAGAATGTCATCAAGTGAAGGTTAAACATAGACATATGGCAAGATTACTATAGCCACATTTTATTCCAGAATCAAAATGGGAGGTCATTTCAATGGACTTCATTCCTGGATTGTCGTTGATGACAAGGAGGCAGAACTTGATTTTCTTGGTAGTTGACACTTTGACGAAGAGTGAACATTTTATAAGGTGCATGACATAGCTAGATTCTTTATCAGTGAGATAGTGAGACTACATGGCATGCCTAAAAGGATCATATCCGATTGAGGATCGATGTTTACTAGATGATTTTGGACTAGTATCCAAGAGACTGTGGGAACCCAACATAACTTTAGTACCATATATCCCCCGGAGACAGACGGGCAGACTAAACACACAAACAAAATCTTGGAGGATATGTTTTGTATGTATGTTATGGAACAACAAAATCATTGGCAATATTTCTTGTCATTGCTAGAGTTTGCATAAAACATAATCTATCAAAGCACCATTAAGATCCTTCCTTTTGATTTTCTTTACGAGTGACCGTGTCAGACGCATTTGAGCTAGCATTCACTCAAGGATAGGATGCTAGTAGAACCAAAAGAGATCCAATAAATGGAACAGAAAATGCAAACTATAAGACAAAGGATCAAGAAAGTGAAAGATCGACAAAAGAGTTCTATGCCTAGAGATGAGGCTCAGGAACCAGTACCCCCTAAGGGTCCATTGCATGCTCAAGTTGGTAATGGTAACATTCATTGATAACTCGAGAAGGTCATGTTTCCCGAGTTATTTGGTGACACGGATGGTGCAACCACCGAGGCATGCTTGGAGAATATGGTGATGTGATTTTTACTTCACTAATATACCTCCAACATGAAGGTTTGCATGGTGGTCTTTCAGCTGAAGGGGATCTCTCTACTATGGTGGAAGATGCTCCTACCACAAATGAACATGGTTTTTGAAGACGTGTAATGGTAAATTTTCGATGAATAGTTCTGGGAGAGGTATCTGTCCGAGGAATTCATTGAGTGTCACCTCAATGAGTTCAAAACCTTGTGAAAAGGCGGTCATATGTTGCCTGAGTATGAGTCCTGTTTCATGGAGTTAATTAGGTATCCTCCACATTTGAACATTGATAATATTAAGTTCAACAAGTTTTTGTTCAGCCTTAATGTCATCATTCGTGCGAATTTGAGAGTTTTAATGCCTTAGATGTTGCATGATGTTGTCCAGAAGACTCTCATAACTAAGGAGAAGCTCATCAGTAGGGGTTAGAATAGGACTATGGCAAGGACAATGGGACATAAAACTTCTCATGCACAACAACATTAAACACCAACTAGAAATCCATTAGATTATCAAGGAACTCCAAGAGGTTCCACATTCATGTAACCATGATGATCATTGCCACAAAAAAAAAATCCTTATAGAGGACCACAACACCAGAAGAAATGTCATCCGCAACAACAACAGTTCAGGCCTGTTCAACTGAACAGACCAAGGTTACAGGCTGGTGGGCCATCAAATTCTACTTCTGGGACTAGGAGTACTGCACCAATGACCATATGTTCAACATGTGTAGAGCCACATTACTAGTGTGAATTCCCAATTGAGAGGGCCAGAGCATCCATATCAGTCAAACCCACCACAGTTGGAGATTTGGGAAAGGCCCATCAGATTCATGTAGTGGTGAACAACTGCAAGGTCGAGCACTAGTCTACTATTCTCGAGACGTCAGGTACCATCGTTGGCTAGGCCTTTAGTATTTTGATAGATCTAGGTGCTACAGAGAGATTTATTTCCAGTGTAGCACTAAAATCAATTAAGGTAAAGGAAGTCTAACTTGACAAGTTTAGCTAAGTAAAAATTTCTTCGGGAGGCAAAACTAAGGTTGGAGGAAAGGTTATGGGTAGTATCCTTAAACTTGGAGATTTTTTCACAAAGGGCAACCTGTACGCCATGATATTAGGATGTTATGACATCATGATCGGTATGGATTGTTTGGAATTGCATGTGGCGATCCTCAACTGTAAGTCAAAACGATTGAGTTTGGTCAATGATGAGGGATAAAGACATGCGATTGTAGGAAGGAACCAGGGAGTTTCCCTAAGGTTCATCTCTTCCCTACAACTATGGAAGAGCATGCGCAAGGGATGCAAGTTATATGTGATCGTTGTGTTGAATGAAAAGGGCATGGTGGAAGGACAAGAAAACCTTCCTATAGTACAATTTTTTTTTGAGGTCTTCACAGATGAGTTACCAGGGTTGTCACCTGAGAGGGAATTGGAATTTAGCATCTACCTAAAACTTGGGACTAAATCGATAGCAAGAACACCATATGAGATGTCGAACCTTGAGTTACTGGGGTTGAAAATGAAAGTAAAGAGTTATTGGACTTAGGACTTATACGTACAAGTGTGTCATCATGGGGTGCACCTGTTATTTTTATACAAAACATGGGTCACAGAGAATCTGAATTGACTACCCTCAAATGAACAAGGAAATGATCAAGAAATAGTATATGTTGCCAATAATTCATGTTTTTTTTTATCAAATAAAGTGTGCGACTGTGTTTTTGAACATCGACTTGAGATCAGGGTATCACCAATTACAGATCAAGGAGGAATACAATCCTAAGACTACCTTCAAGATGATGTTTGGTCATTATGATTTTATTGCTTTACCGTTTGGACTGACAAACACACCAGGGGTATTCATGATCTTGATGAAAGGGGTGTTCTACGAATACTTGGACAAGTTAATTCAAGTATTGATCAACTATATTTTGATTTATTCTTGGATGATGGAAGAAAATGATGAACATTGGCATTGGGTGCTATAGTTTCTTTGAGAGAACAAATTCTTTGGGAATGTGTCAAAATGCTCTTTTTATGAATCAAAGATTCATTATTTAGGGGATGTTATCTTTGGCTAAGGTATCGTTGTGGATCCTGCGAAGGTAGAGGCTATTATGGAATGGACCAGGCTAATGAGTGTCCCAGAAGTGCATAACTTCATGGGTTTAGTAGGATATTATCGATGGTTCGTCGATGCTTTTTCGAAGATAGCAAATCCGATTACGAAATTGCAGAAGAAGAAGAAGAAGTTTGGGTGGACCGAGAAATGTGTGGAATCATTTCGAAGGTTCAAAGAGTTGTTTACGTCAATGCCAATAATAAAAGTCCCTGAGATGGACGATGACTTCTTGGTATGCACTAACACACTGAAGGAAGGCTTAGTCAAATTCTTGATGCAAGACAGTGTAGTGATCGCATACATCTCAAGGAAGTTGTGAAAGCATGAGGAGAACTATGAGACACATGATTTGGAGTTATTAGCCATTATGTATGCCCTAAGAGTGTGGAGACACTACCTTATTAGATGGAAATTCGAACTAAAAATGGACCACTGTGGTTTACAACACATTTCTATGCAAAGGGACTTGAATGCGTGAGAAAGGCATTGGAAGAAACTTCTTACCGAGTACGATTTCGAGATTACCTACATAAAAGGAAAAATGAAGAGAGTGGATTATGTGTTGAGTTGGAGACCACACATATTTTTAGTGATACCTCTTCAGACGAATCTACATGAAAATATTCTAACTATACAAAATGACGATGACTGGTATCAAGAGGTTAAGAAATTTATCGGGCAAAACACCATGTTGATACCAAAATTTTAGGGATAGAAATTTTATGGATTAATAAAATATAATAACCGGATTTATGTACCATCCAATGATGAGTTGATAATTTTGATATGAAATGAAGCTCATAGAGCAGTGTACATGGCTCACCCAAGATTCACGAAGATGAGGGCATACCTTAAACCCTTATACTTCCGAAAAGGAATGAAGGAAAAAATAGTGAACTACATGGTGAGATATATAGAATATCAACAAGTAAAGGCTAAACATAGACATCTCGTAGGATTAATACATCAACACATTATTTCAGAATCGAAATGGGAGGCCATTTCAATGGATATCATTGTTGGATTGTCGTCGATGGCAAGGAGGCACAAGTAGATTTTCGCGTTAGTTGATACTCTGATGAAGAGTGAACATTTTATCCCTATGCATATGATGTATCAACCACCTTATATATCTAGAGTCTTTATCAATGAGATAGTGAGACTACATGGCATGCCTATGAGGATCATATATGATCGAGGATCAATGCTTATCGGATAATTTTGGACTAGTTTCCAAGAGGCATTGGGAACCCAACTTAACATTAGTACCATATATCACCCGTAGACAAACAGGCAGACAAAACAAATGAACAAAATCTTTGATGATATGTTTCGTATGTACGTGATGGACCAACATAAGTGTTGGGAAGATTTCTTGCCACTCCTAGAGTTTGCATACAACAACAACTATCAAAGTACCATTAAGATGGTACATTTTGAGTTTCTTTTCAAGTGACCATGTCAGATTCCTTTGAGTTGGGATCGGATTGAGGATAGGGTCTTGGTAGGACCAGAAGCAATCCAAGAAATGGAAGATAAAATGAAAACGATAATACAATGGATCAAGAAATTGCAGGATCGACATAAGAGTTATGTCTATGCACATCGCATTGACCGTAGTTATGAAGTTGTTGATTGAGTCTTCTTGCGGGTGAAACTGCACAAGAGTTCTATCAAGTTTGGAAAGGGTGCTAAATCTGTCCTAGGTTCGTGGGACCCTTCAAGGTAGTGGAAAGGAAGGGGCCTATGGCCTATCGACTAGTCGTTCCTGACTCTTTGAGGTGTATGAAGAATGTTTTTCATGTATCCGTTTTGAGACATTATGTTAGTAATGAAGGGGCATTGTCAACCAAAGCCACATGGGATGAGATCACAATGCTTAGAGCACGTTTTGAATAAAATTTTAAATTTTGAAAGATAGCGTACCTCAAGAACTTCTTAATAAAAGATGAATCAGATAAGTTAATGGGGGGAGGTTGAACGATCACGTCAAAACCAGAAGAGATCATATTGTCCTTTAGTTATTTTATTTTGGCATGGATCTAAACATTAACCTTAAATTGTCTATCACAAGCATTTATGTAATAAGAATTAAGTAGCTATAGAATTTAATTTTGATCGAGTAGGTAGTTGGAGGAAACCCGAGAGGACCTATTATATAATTAGGTTCATTATATACCTAAATAAGGTTAGATACAGATTAGTAGGATATAGTCGTTACTGAATTTAAGTTGTTTTTATCAGGCTGTAGCCACATACATTGGATGGAATATAACAGAGGGATATTGAACAAATGCATGGTGTTGCTACTTTTTACAGTTTCCTTGTTATTTTATGTTTTCATAAATGAATGAGTTGTGTCATTGAGCATATGAAACTGTGAAGTATTTGGATAATTTTTTATTGTTTTTCTTCATTAATCTCATGCAAGGTGTGCATACAGTCTGCAAGGAGTACATTGACGGAGTCTGGTTTAACTCAAAAGCTCAGAGGAGATAGCGTGAAACTTCCACTGCAAAGAGTGCAAAGGGAATGCTGTAAGGTTTGCATAGTCGCCTGCAAGAAGTTAAGTCTTTCGTAGGAATCTATTGCAAGGACTGCAAAGATTGGAAGTTCAACTAAGTTTCAGAGTAATCCCTGTGAGGATTCAAAGGGTCCAAGAGATAAATATCAAGAGATATAGTGGGGATAAATCTTCAAAGGGAGTGAAGCTCTGAAGGTTTCACGAGTCACAGGCTCAGATCCTTCCCGAAGGGAGTGGGATCATTCCAGATCATTGGATCTGGGAAAAGCACATGATTTTTAATTATTTTCATGCACATAGGAGTGAGGATTCACTAAAGTCTCTAAAAGGCCAGGGACGATCCATCATCCATACGGACAGGTGGCATAATTTCCACAACTCCAGAGCGAAAGAAGTTCAGAAGTTTTATGGACAAGGAAAAAGAGAAATCGACAAAGAGTTGAAGGTTGAAGTAGACCGAGGCCATTGGTTTCTAGGAGATATGTGTTGACAGATTTGAGACTTCGGGAAAATTCACTTTGGAGGATTCGAAGTGTGGAGTGTGACAAACTCCCAAATTATCAAAGGCCAAAGAATATCACAACCGTCCGTTGTGGAGAGAACATGGCGAGAGATCAAAAAGTTCGAGGCTTAACACTTCGAAAGAAAGTTGACATGAGTGGATAAGTTCTAGACCATCAGATCTAGAAGGACACGTGGCAGGAATCTGTCACCTTCGGGTGAAACAACTTGGGGAGGAACGAGTGTTCAGGAGTTTGAAACTCCTGAAGCCCGAAGAGACGAAGTGGATATTGGTCGTTAGATCTAGAAGGAAACACGTCAGTAGATTGTGTACTTCAAGTGAAAGTACTTCAGGAAGAAGAAAGAATAGGAGTTTGAAACTCTCGAAGACCTAAGAAACAAAGTTAACTATAGACCTTGATCTGTGGGAAACAAACATTGATAGATTGTGAACTCTGGCTGAAAGCATTCTAGGAGAAATTCACCTCGGAGAAGTTGAGACGTCTGAAGGATGAAGTCCCAAAGTGGAATAGAGCCATTGATTTGAGGTGGATGTGTGACACCTTATCTAGAACTTCGGGTATGGAATACTCTGGGGGAAAGAAGAGGTCAAAAGTGTCAAAATCCTGAAGTGTGGAGTCCCAAAGTGGATTTTGATCATTGATTGCAAAGGAGGCCGAGGACCATTGATATGATCTTGGTTGAAGGTTTCTAAGTCACAAAGAGTTAGGAGGTTAAGACCTAGGTCACAACCCAAGGTCATATGCAAGGAAAAGGCTATCACCTATCAGTGTGAGATTTGGAAAAGGGTGTTGTTGGGCAATTCAATTGCTTAAATTGCTTTCACTTAATTATCAACCAGGGATTCTAGTAAGCTTTTGATGATGCTAGAAAAATATATGTAGGAGTAGGCATCTAACTCTAATCTAAGAAAATTCAATCAAATCCTAACTCTTTCATTCCACTTAATAAGACTTAGTTGTTGTAGGAAAGAAAACACTAGCTCCCTTACAAGAGTTCCTCTCATGATGTTTCACAAAGCCTATCAACAATCAAGATCATCAAGTAAACACTCATGCATTGAAAATAAATACACTTAAAAAGGCTTAGTTGTGGTAGGCATGAAAACAATAGCTCCCTTACAGGAGGTTTTCTCGTAATGTTTCAAATAACCTATCAACAATCAAGATCATCAAATAATTCTAATAAAAACAATAAAGAATATAAACATATTCAAAGCATTAGAACAAGAAGAAAATGCTACTATGATCTATTTGGAGTGAGCTCAATTCTCCCCAGAAAAAAGTAACACATAAACTAAAGAATTCTAAATCTAACTAGAGAATGGAAACTGATGTGAAAATAAAGCTTTATTCTTATTCCATCATAAGTTGGACACAATGCTCCAAGAGTCCTCCCTTGAAATGGAGGAGGCACTCCTATTTATACAAAAATTTATGAAAACTTAGATCCACAAATCTCTCCTAGATCAACAAATGTCTCATTTGGTTACAACCATGTGCTCACACCTATCAAGTGATATCTCTACAAATCCTTTCACAAATAGTTCTTTCATGATTAATCTCCATCCAAGATACTTGAGTAGATCTCCAAATCTTCATCAAATCTTCAAAGGGTTGAAGAGGAAATGCGAATTTGAGGCTTGGTGGTCAAATTTGACTTGGTTGGAGTCTTCAAATACACCTGTAAACATCATGAAACTCATACCACTTTCATATATAAGTGTAAACATGTCATGTTCCCAATATTTAATCATAAATTCACTCAAAAACACAAAAATAGATGCATTGGAAAATAATATGTCTAAAACCCATGTAATCGTGAAAATGGTTTAATGTAAGGGTATGGGAAAGTGAAATATGGTAAAAAGTGAAGTGAAAGTGAATTGAAAGTGAAGTGAAAGGTTGGTAAAAAGATGGTACATTGGTGACCAAACATACCCCCCAACTGAAGGTGTTTCATGTTCTCATGCAACCTTGCATTCAATTTCGTAAATTGTGTGATGGAGCCTTGTTTTGTTGAAAGATATCTAAGTGGCAACTTCTTTTTGTGGTTGGTTCTTGTGTGACAACCATAAGTATTTCCTTATGTAACAAAACTTATTTTTCTTGCTTATGGTTGGTTCTTGTATGACAACCAAAAGTATTTCCTTATGTAACAACACTTTTTTTTTCTTTCTGATGGTTGGTTCTTGTGTGACAACCAAAAGTATTTCCTTATGTAACAACACTTTTTTTTTCTTGCTTCAACAAAGAATAGACTTGAAATTTCAATCATATGAATGCATTCAAAATGATGATTCATTAATGTGTGTATTAACCATTCAATCCTTCTAATATTATTCAATAATGCGTGTTGAAGTATGCCAAATGCATGGAATCTAGCCTCCTCATGGTAGATTTTCTTTGTAATATGTGTTTCATATGCAAATCAATGATACATTTTAGGAAATCAATTAAGGTTCTTTATAAAAGCAACAATAATCAGTTGGGAAAAACATGTTGGTCACAACATATGAGGTTATAAAATATGTAATATAGGATAAATGAATGGCATATGATGAATATCCCCCCCCAAGCTGTATATTTTTTCCATCCTTGGAAAAATTAGCAAATAGGGTAGGTTAATGGTGAATGAGAAATTTTGTAAATAAATGTATTTAGCATTCAAGGAATTATTGATTAAATATTGGAAAACAACGTACCTTCAACTACCTGAGAAGATCATTCGCTATGCATGTGAGAGATCTTTGTATGGATGGAATCTTTTGGCTGCTACTATTGGATCATGGATCTTTGGAGTGAAAATAATCTGATCTTCTTGGATGTATGAGCATAGAATGAGATATGAAATTGGTACATCTGTATCGTCTTATTGTTGGAACTAAGATGCTAGTGCTAAAATTTGAAGTTGAATATTTACTGGAACACTATTGCAAGCTGTTGTGAGTGTCATGGAACCATATAGTCTTCATTCATATCCCCATCGTGGAATAATTCTTATCTATGTTAATAAATTTTGTTGATGTCAAACATAGAAATAAATTGTTGGATTACCAACCATTAATGAATGTTGTTAACCGACACGAGACTACTCACCATTAATGTCAATGAGATTCAAGATGCCCAAGTACATCTTACTAGGCATGAATAAATGTGTTGCACATTGATTCACCTAGAAGATCTGACAAACAGGGGACATTGATGTATTCCCACTATTTATTGGCAAAAGAACTTTCCATTAAGGCATGCAAGCCTCAAGGTACTGAAAAGGTATCTAGTATCAATCCCAGATGATGTGTTGATGTTGATGGGACAAGACTTGTCAGAAGGAGGGCCATACAGAATCTCCCATCATCTAATCTGAGTACAGAGTAATTATCTAGAGGGCCATAGATGAAAGATCAAGCGGTCTTTATTTGGCAAAAGGAAAATGACAAGGTGGTAACTCATCTTGGTAAGTGAGCTAAGTGACTTTATTCATGGGTTAGGGGTGAGTGAAAGTGAGGCAGGAAAGTATGAAACTTGCAAAGGGGTTGAATCCATGATCTAGTAGTGATAGGAAGATGACAAATTTAGGATTGACTTCAACATGTTAGGCTCAAAGGAAATAAAATGAATCATCACATAATGGCTCCTATAGGATTCTTTTGATAGAAATGGTATGATGGATATCGTTTGAAATATAATTATATTGACTTCTTCATGATTTCATTTGGACATTCTTTTCTCAAGAGTATGTGGTCCTTGAAAACCACTAGTGCATAAATTGGTCTTCTTCATCATCCCAGAACCTTAAAAAAAACATAGCACTGACCTGCAATAAAATGTGATTTTATCGAAGAATAGAGGTGATCAATCTTTCTTCATCCGATACATACGCAAAAATTCACAAAAAGTGCTAAATAAAACAAATCCGAGGAAAATAAATAAAATGAAATGCACTTTTTACTTGTCGGGAAGTGGTGCACCTTGAACTACCCATCAATGTTTATTTGATAACTTCTCGGTTTGATGTTCAATTTCAGTGATTCAAAAGCCAAATCAAAATATTAGACGCATTTTTCAATGATATGATGTTCTTAAGAATTTTGTGAATTCTATTGGCCATAAAATCAAAAAATGACCAAAACAAATTGATATCCTCAGATGCTGGTGGAAATGCCTTCATGACATAGAGATCATTGAGAGTTTTCCAACTACATTAATGGAGAGGGTGGAGCCCTCAATTTCCAATTGAGGCCAAAGTAGGATCGAAAGTTGGACTGATTTGATTGGATTTATTAAATAGAGTGGGAACCCATGACCTCTGATCATTTTTCCCTCATATCATGTTGTAAAATGAACACTGAATAATTATAATTCAAGTTGATTTCAATTGCTTGAAAATCACAATGGTCCACACAAGCCTTCTTCAACAAATTTGTGGCCTTCTCACTATAAATTCATGGTTGTTTTTGGCTGCAAAAACATTGTCCTTTTTTTATGTCATTTCGTGGATCCGATCTCGTGAAAGTCGTTCCCATTATTTGAGCGATTTTATGGTCAAAATTCTTTGCGAGCATAGCACAAATTTTATTACTTATGCAGGTAAAAAGGTTGAAACCCTAATGATGCTCATTGAACCTACAAACTTCATTATGCAAACCAGATGTCATAGTTCATGCAAATTAATAGTTTTGTTGCAGGTGTATAGTTAAAACAAATTGTAAAGGTCGAAGCCAGAGCAATGAATAGGTTCAACAACTATTTCAAGATTTCTTTGATTTGAAATTATGTTCTTTCAACAAGAATTTTGTGTTCAAATAAAACAAAGAAAATCTCATTTTTTTTCATTTCTAAACTCCTCTATGTTTTCAATCATGAATTTTGATGGAACGAGCATACCTGACAATCCAATCTACATTTATTTTTTTAAACTCTTTTATGGTCTTCTATTGAAACCCAACTCTATTTTTCATTGTACAATTAACCTATGCTATAAAAAATGAAGTACTATGTCTTCAAAATGTTTCTCAAGAAATCAAATTGGCATTTTTTTCTTGACAAATTATTGGCATTTAATTCAACTTACCTTTCTTTCTTGGATACATTCTCTTATCCACAGTCTATGCATTCACCTCCCATGTATTTCCTTAATTCCATGATTTTATTCATAGAGACGAAAATGGTGTATGTTGACAGTTAAATTGTCAACATATAGTTTGTTTTTCAAATATTTATCACTAAATTCGGGCTAGTGTAGGCATATGAAGGAACATTCTGCTACAAAATAGGGATTCTCGATTTGGTATGGCATTGGAGTGGAGAAAAATGTGTTAAGAAACAAGTGCCAAAATAGGAGCACCGACAATAATTGAACCAATGATCTCCTTTGTGCCATCCAAACGACTTACCAATGCACCAAAGAATAAAATTATTTGAATTGTATTTATTGTGATAGGTGTAAGATGTCCTCTGAACACCGAATAAAATTTCTAAACAAACAAACCACACGTCAAATTATTAAATAACCACCGGAATAATAATCTTTTGATTCGATTTTAAAGACCCGAATAATAGCAATGATTCATGGATCTAAATCGTCAACCTAGCACCGCATAAACAAGTGTTTTCTATCAGTCCAGAGGGCAAAGATTTGGTTGACGTGCATGGTTGTATTTTATTGCAGGTTGCAGTTTGGAATAAAAAAAAGGTTGAAGCTCGAGAAATGGAATTCAGAGGATCTATACAAGGCCAAAACACCAAAAATATAATCGCCAAAGGATTTATTCATTCATCAAAGTTTTGATGGTTTGCACACATAATTGAGTTTTTGTTTGTAGGTTGGAGTTTCAAGATTCAAAGGCCGAGGCCGAAGCCTACATGGTGCAGATTGAATGTGGGACTAGGTGTAACCAAGAGCCACACCCATGCAGCCAACTAATGTGCATATTTTGGATTAATAGAGCCTAGTCGAAGATTGATTAATGCAGGGTGGAAGGGTTTATAAAAGTCCAAAACCGAGCAATGCAAACGTCAGGGGATTTATATGCTTTTACCATTGAACCAGAGCTCGAAAGCTGTGATTGTTTGCGCAGAGTAACATTTTGTTGTAGGTTATTGTTGGTGTTTTCAAAGGCCAAAGCCCTATCAACTAGATGTTTGCGGAGTGCATTAACCAGTGCGCCAAAAGGGTCAGATGGTTTTGTGGCTGGCACACTGCTTTTATTTTGTGCCCAGAAGTTTTATTATGCGACAAAGTTATATATGC
>JZKD02S2119271.1:34735-46679 GCA_000966675.3 Picea glauca
AATTAACGCTTTACTGAAACTAGAATAGGCAAGAGCCCAAGCTAAATGTAAGTTAGATCAACATCAACTAGTGGTCAAAAGCTAGTTTGATTCTAACTTTTCCTCTGATAGGAACTTCGAAGTAGGTGATATTTTTTTGAAATGGGACAAACCGCATGACAGAAAGGGAGAACACACGAAATTTCATAACTTATGGCTTGGACCATTTTTAATTGTTGAGAAACTCGGTCCCATCTCTTTTTTATTACAGAATCTAGAAGGATAGCCTGACACCTATCCGGTGAATGGCCAAGCTATGAAAAGATATTTCACTTGATGACAACTCTTTGTATACTATGTACATATTCTTCTTTTGTTGTTTTGGTTTTAATTTTTCCTTTGCGCTTATCAGTTTTGTTTTTGGAAATACACATACCTGAACTTTGGGACTGTTCAGACAAAGAAAACAGAAAATTCTTTCACTGAAATGATTGTTGAAAAATTGTATAAACATCAATTGTATACATTTGAAATTTACATCTATGTTGGAAAAGACTGTAGTTTGAAAGAAGTTAACTGATTTTGATCTATGAGTAAAGCCTGTCACGATCATCTATTATCTTCTTACGCTGTCCCTATTCCTTAAGGGAATGACTCAGAAGATGTCTCCCTGCCTTAGAAAGTTGGTTCTGTAAATAAACCATCTTTGGATCTTAATGAAGGACAATTCTAAAAATATTCTATTAAGGTCTGTAAAAAAATATGTTAAAATATCATAATTTTCAGCGTCACCCCGCTCGGTTATATATCTTTAAAAAAAAAAAAATCATTAAAAGAGCTATGGGAAGTGCTTGTAAACCCGCTAGGATGCTGAACAGGTCTGCTGGCAGCGGGTAAATGCATGCATGATGCCAAGATAACTTCGCTGGGGTATTGAATAGGCCCGCTGGAAGAGAATCAATGTCGGGTATACGAAAATTTTCAAATATGAAACCTCGTAACCTTAACATGTCCTTTATTCTGATCTGGAACTTCTTGCAGGATACGGATATCAGAGTGGGTTAAATGGAAACCCTGTCAAGGCTATGGATGCCTGCTGGCAGTAGTGGCTCTGTCAACAGTATTGGGGATTTTTCTTTAATATCATGGCTTTCTCGTCTTAAGACTGTTATCATCTTTCATCCTTTAAACACTGCTAGAATATTTGATCATTGATGATGTTTAAACAATTTTCTGGTTATTTCTGCTGGAAATTATTCCTGTTATCCTAATATGAAGTTGTTCTTTTGGTAGAGATAACTGCTTCTACCAATGTGTCACCATTGTTGGTAGCCAATTCACATTTTTATACTATCCTTATGAGCTGCCTACACCAGTGTTTTACAACTCTTGATTTTCATCGCAATCTTTGAATAAAACGACGCTATTATTTCGTGCATTTGCACACCTGCCTTTGTTCTCGTTTTCACGACTACAAGCGTGAAAATTTTGATTTCGAAGTCACATCATTGGCATTAAAATCGTCACTGGATTATTATGGCCACTCTTGTTTATGTGCTCATTATATTCTCACAGTCGGCAAGATACCAAGACCTTTATCCATTTAGCATTCTTTTGTTGTTAATATGGCTTCATTTTTTTTATAAGATTGTGATGATATTATAGTGACTGTCATTGAGTCCTTAATACATTGGTGGTTTGATATTCTACARTCTTTCATCGATTTCCTTRACACATTGGTTTCATGAAAACACATTGATGTTGTGGTTAGACCCTTGGTGTAATCATTTCATACAACACATATTTGATATGATCGAACCCTTGGTGTTGATTTCGAATTATTGTTTTGATTTTAAAACTATGCAAACACTATGCTTATGCGAATTTTTTGGGTCGACTTACCATAGATTTCATTAATTGTTCGAGTGGCATTGTTTTTAGCATATTCAATAGTGATTTGAATCACTATATGTGCCATCGGTTGTACATTGGGAAATGACTGTTTTGCATGGTTGATATAGTTCCACCACCCTCGCACATTCGAGAATTAATGCCTTCCCCCTATCCTGGGTCACCTCTGTTGATTTTCGGGGAAGTCTGTGAGTTATTCGATCCGACGTATACCCTTTTCAAACCCTTGAAGGTTCACCTGACTCACCGTGTGCTCCTGTCTATGGCACCTGTGGTGCGCATAGAGCCAAATGGTAGCCAAACACTCCTGTTGTTCGACAATGCTCGAAAGGATTTGGAAAATGGTGGTTGGCTGGTATTTATCCAAAGGTTTGAGGGTTTCAACCTTTCGGTTGCCCAACAATTCTCCCTCACCTTCGATGGATGTAGGGATAAGGTCGGAGACATACATCTCGAGCGCAATGAGGAATTCCTAAGTTCAGCTACATGACTACCAGCTACAGGGCAAAGGTGGTTTAAAAATTCCAAAGTAGACGAGGTGTCATGGACACTACTATTCACATTGAGAAAGATTGTTAGTTGTGATAGAGGTATGCTTATCACTACCCTCAAACCCAGGTGACATGATCTTTTGGCAATTGTTAAACAGTTTGTGACCTGTGAAGGTCATTATGGCTTGGTATTTTTGTATCATCTCTGGTTAGTCATGAATTTTATAGGATACCCTTTAAATATGCCACATTATCTCTTACGTAGTCTATACAAGATGTCTAAAATATTCAAGCATGAGAAGGTTGATAGCATCCTTTTCCATCACGGCTTGATCAAAGTCCTTGTTTTTCACCATTTAAGCCTTAGTGGTGATAGTTGGCAAGCCTTTCTATCTAGGAATGGCTTTGCCACTCCTGAACTTGTTCAAATTGACAAGGTTGTGGTTACCAAAACCTTGGTTGGGCCAGCCGTGCCATTTCATATTCTTCTACCCCCTATCAAACCCTCGGATTGCCCCGACTTGGACCTACCCAATACCATGGACAACCTGTGTGCTAAGGACGATATTAAGGCCATCAAAAGACCCAGAAGGAAGAAAGACATAAGTGATACTACTGTCAAAAGTAAAGGGAAGAAAAATTCTCGATGGATATCGAGATGTGCTAGGAACAAACCCAAGCCAAACGTTGACCAGAAGCCAATAGTGTTGAGCGAGGAATCGGACTCCGAAATTAAATGTTTCTTGACTAAGGAATACCCCTATTCCCATGGCCTATCCTCTATGGAACCCTATGACTATGTCTCTAACTTACCTTCATGCCTCAAAAATGACCCAAACTACCCAGGAATCAAGATGCACACGGAAACCCCTGGTAACTTCAACAAACCCTCGCCTGTGATACCAAAGCCTGATCAACCACCATGTACCCAATGTAATGCTTGGCTATAACATTATTACACTGACATTCCCCTGTTGCAATCAAAGATCAAATTGTTAGAGGAACGGGTGACAGTGCTGGCGAAGGAGAATGACAGGCTACAAGCCAATGAGAAGAAACAAAAAACCACCTATTCGATTGTCTTTAGAAATGTCGAAGTAGCAACGGCCTTTGTCAATTCAAAATTATCATGACCGACTTGTTTTCTTACTGCCCAGGTATGTATTTCCATATTGATTTTGTTCTATGAGTTGGTTTAAATTAATATAACCACTTGGATTTGCTTTCAATTAGCTCTGTTCCTTTTGATAGATTCAAAATGATTTTGTTACTTTTGATTTCGTTATGAATCATGTACAGAAGTTTTGATTGCTAAACTCAGACGCAGCTATGATTTAGTTAACGCGATTTCATTGTTCTCGAATTAGTTTAAAAGATTGATTTGTTTTCGATCGGGTTTGCTTTTGATTAGTTCTGTTTGCTTTTAATAGACAAAAAACAATCATGTTGACTTCGATTTACCAAAAATGATCTTGTTTTGTTTTTAATGAATATTTTCTCTTTGATTGCATTCGATCTTTACAGAGAATTTCTTTGCTAAAATAGGACACAACTTTGTTTTGATTGATATGATTCTGCATTAAGCATAACGATTGTGTCGACCCCAAACTGGCTCGATTCATTTCTTTTGGCTTGATTTTGAAACAATTATGTATGCTTGGATTAGCATGGTATTTCATGTATGCAATGCATAAATATTAAATATTGGTTTGACAAATACAACGTAATCTATTTGATTCATAAATCGATTATGTTAAGTTCGGATTGACATATTTTGTCTCTATTGAATTCGTATGAAAGACTTGGCTAAATCGATTATAGTCTATTTTGAATTGGTTCAAGAGATGATTTCGTTGGTTCCCCAACTGTCAATCGATTCTGTATGTTCCAAATTGGTAATAAAAGTTGTTTGACAAATCCCACATATCCTGTTATCATTTGATTAATTCACTTACGATTTCATTTGTTTCAATTTGCATACAAGTTTGATTCGTTGTGGTATGAATGATTCGCTTTGTTTGGAATTAGTAATTAAAGATTTGATTTAATAGGTTTGATATATTTCTATTAGATTTGGATTCATTAAAAATGATTCTGTTTTCAAATTAGACCAGCTACAGAATCGCAAGATTCTATAGCTAGTCTTAAAAATTAGATTTTTGTCAATTTTATCAATAAAACACTATCTAAAATTCTGTATTCTTGTCTACTTATAGGTACCCACGAATTTCATTGACAAATTGAACATGTTGTAGCAGTTTAGATATAGTTTTCAGTTGTTAGTCATAGGCAAAAAATAGGGACTTGGGATATTATTCCCAGATTTTTTGTAAACTGCTTTGGCAATTCCCACGGGGATGTTTACCCTGTGGGAGGTCTTTAAATACTTGTTTTTTTTGTAATGGACCAATCATAATCATCACGGTTGGGGGAACCAGACTATGGATTTATGATAATACAATCTTGGATGAAAGTGGATGTGTTGTAACAGCTTTAGGTTTCAATATATCAAACTTTTATCTCAAGTTTTCTTCATATCAATTTGCAATTAATTATCGACTACTTTAGCTATCGTAATTCATTACAGGTTGATGTGATTTGGTTTATGTGTCGTCCATATCTTATTTATCTTATTTTAAAGTACAACAATTACCTTTGTTTCAATTTAAGGAATTAAAGGTTTACCTTCTTCGTTAAGTGAATCATTTTGTACAAATCTTTACATACAAGTTTATCTAATTATGATGATTTGTAAATCATAAGATTGTTGTTATTTTTTATGTCTTGTTTGTCCTATCATTTATATTTGAAGAGCACTGCTGCTTTCTGTTTACGAGAATCTTGTGGAGAATCTGGTGCGGTTTTCCTCCCACCGAACAACTAAATCAACCATTGCATACAGGACAAACTTGAAGCATTACTTCAGGTCAGTTTGCTATCTGTTATTTGATAAGTTAATTTATTAGTGTTATTTAAGTAGTTTAGATAGATATATATATAGTTTAGATTCTTAGTTAGAATTATTATTTTAGTTGCTTAGCTTAGACAATTTTTATTTAATTTATTTCTCATAAAATTATAAAAATAAAAAAACAATAGTTTCGCTGCCTTAGGACAGTTTACAAATGATTTTTGTAGGTTTTCATTTAATCTATAATCTGTAAATATTGTATATTTGTAATTGGATTTAGCTCTGTTGATAATTTAACATTTAATTTTATAGAATTATTGCTATATATTATTAGACAGTAGGCTGTATATATATATTTCAGATTTGTTTATAGTTTGCTTTAATCGTTGTTTTTCATTTAGATTAGTTCCTTAATGTAGTTTTCTTTTGTTTTCCTAGGACTTAGATCAACCAACGGAGCCGCTAAACCCGTCAGGGTGGATCATCCCAAACAACTTGGGTTATTTAGACAACCCCGGACCGGATCCACTCTTCCAGTTGGCGAGCGTTCATTTTTTCCCATCAACAGACCTCCACATTCAAGACACAAAGAAGCTTCAATAATTATCATGATCAGCCAAGGCAGGAATTCAGAAGGACCAGACCACAAAGAAGATCATTCATTCCCAGGTATGTAAATTTGTTTTATGGTCATTGTTTTTATTGTACTAATTTTAGACATAAAGTTGTAGATTGTGGGGCTTATGGAATAAATGTTCAAGAGAGAAATGCTTATGTGGCCCCACATAACATTGAATGTTACAAATTCCATAACTATAGACACATAACTCATGATTGTATAAGCATGATGAATACTTCTTTGAGAAAGAAAATTGATATAAGATATAATAAGGTTTCTAAAAGAAAACAAGAATGGGTAAAGGAAGATCAAATGAATGAAGAACACCCATAAATCATACCCTCAGGATTGGAAATAGTACGAGATGAAGAAAAATCTACAAGAAAAAATGAAGATGTTAGATACAGGAAGGTTTGGAGAAGAAATTAAAAACAAGAAGAACAAGTGAATAAAGAACATGTCCCAGAGATCGCAGGATTTTCAGCAGTGCAAGAAATAAAATAAAAGCATGTGAATAAATAACAGGCCCTAGAGATTGTGCTTTCAGGAATTGTAGTGCAAGATCAATCCACTGGAAGAAAAGAAGAATTCAAAGTTCAGATAGATTATGAGTCTATAGATGAAGAGAAATATCACTCTGCATTAGAGAAGGTATTTTTCTGAATCACCTGGCTTGGAGACTCCCAGTGAATATGAATTTTCAATAGGGGGAGTTGGTGTAGTAGCTACTACATATTAGAGAACCATATTTCGAGTAGGTTGAAGTATTTGTAGAGACATATTCAGATAAGTCAAACAATAGAAGTACAAAATGACAGATTGATCAGTTAAGAAGTATTATTCCCATGCAGATATTAGTTGTTAGTTACACAGGTATAATTTTATGATTGTATTCATTCAGGCAGAGATATCTTCATTACAGGTTGTTCCAAACATGCAGAATTTGATTTTAAGAGAGTATATCAGTGGAAACATTTAATTCAGTTGCAGTTGTAAATCCTTCATGATAGTACGATGATAGATGGGTCATCATTGTGGACAGTTGAGTAGCATAGTGATACACAACTTATGACATATGTACAGAGATAGATTTATGATATCATTAGAAGGTACAGAAAACATGGATCAGAGAAAATGCATAGCAGTGTATCAGTGGAATCAGTTGAAATCTGTTGGTCACATAAAGGAAAGAAGTGAAAGGCACAATGGAATAGGAAAAGATAAACCTTCAGCAGTAGATATTTCCTTAGAAGGACATTTTTGAATAGTATGGTCAAGTGAACATGAAAAGTAAATTAATAAATCAAATTTTGAATGTCTTTTATATGTCATAGAATTACAAGAGGAAGCACCAATGGATAACTAACAGTGCTGGAAGAGAGGAAAGGAAACATATGCAAGTAGCCCTACATTGATCTATATGACATATTGCAGAGAATTCAAGGGAAGAAATCATCAGGAAAGAAATATTAGAGGCATGCAAAAATGGGTAGACATATTGACAAGGGAAGTTGTCGTTTTTCCCATGATGTCAAAGGAAGAAAAAGAGAAAGATCATAATATCAAGAGTCAAATGCATAAAGTCAGAGAAGAATTATTCAGTGTAGGTATACATACAGGGGAGTCACTCTTTGCTATCAAAAGAGAAGAGTAAATTGGAAAGAAACATGAGGAAAAAAACATGTGGAGAGAAAGAATAGAAGCATGAAGTCAAGGGGAGAATCCCCAAGCAGAGAGACCCTTTTCCATTGATGTCAAAGTGAGAGACTGAGAAACATTGATGAGGATCAATGGTCATAGGGGGAGAATGAGTGTTTCCATTAGTGTTTCCATCAATGTTGGTATTTCCATCGATGCCAAAGGGGGATATTGTTGACAAATTGGTTTGGAAAGTTGGTTTTCATTGATGCTAACCCTTAGAGATTGATGTCAACCCTTGGAGAAGTCTAGAATCCCTAGAGATGTGGTTGAGATTGATGGTGAGTTATTTGTCATGATGGAGTGGTTGATGTCAACATATGTGATGAGTGCATTTGATTAATTCTACATGAAGCCTCATAGGTGTGGTTATGGTACATGAAGTTGGTTAAAGAATATGGACATGAAGGACAGTATAAATGTAGGTAAGACACTTATTGATGGATATTCCTTGTCGATTTTTTTTTGTTGATATGTGGTACACCACGTGGTTCCTCATGGTTAGGAGATATGTCCTTTTGATTTTAGAAGCCCCAGTGAATGGTCAAGAAGCCTCTAGTTGGTTACAAGTCAATGAATGAATGGGTAAAGTGGTTGTGACAAGAAAGTACTAGAAGCCCTAATATTAAGGAAAGAGGTTACTATGAAAAAGTATATAAACACCTCCAGGAGTCTCTCATAGTACACACACACACTTACATTGAATATCTATCTTGTGTGAATGTTATGGTATAGAATTTTTGTTTATTGGGGAATTTGATGACAAGTCTGAGGAAGCAGTGAAAGTGTAAGAAAAGAGAAAACATTTTGGAGCTACAAAGTGCTAGGGTTTTTCTGTAACCCTAATTTGGTAGGCCCTCGCGGGTCAGCTTGAGGGTGTCACACGAGGCACCCCCACAGGTTTCCTATGTGATGTCACACAAGTCCCCATGTGAAATTGATTCTTAGTCCCGCGAGGCTAAGGAAAATTTGGGGGAAATGTTGGTACCATGTTATTGAAGGTTGTGGAAGAGTTATGGGTCATTGTTATAGTACATCAGATTAGCTACATGTTACATGTATGTTTATGTGATTGTACCTTATGCATGGTGATGGTATGGCACATGCTTGAGAGGCATGTCTTGTTGATGCATAATACATCTTGGTAATATTGGTATGGTACATTGACTAGTAGTACAACTTGGCTATATTGGTATCTTGGTATCTGGTTTGGCTACATGGTGATGATGCTACATGCTTGAGGCTTATTCTTGGTATACTCTTGAAGCATTGGCACATGGTGTATGGTTGTCACTGATATCGATACATTGTTTAGGATTATACTTGGTATATGACATCACATGTATGAGATACATCCCTTGGTGATGTTGGTACTTGATTGAGGTACACCATTGATAGCACTTTCTTGGTATATCCTATGGTACATGGTGTATGAAATGAATGAGTGATATGGTATATGGTTGATATACATTGTTGGTACATGGTATGGTACAGGTGTTGATGTATATAGTTGATGTACATGGTCGGTACATGGTATGGTATATGTGTTTATGTACATTGTTGATGTACATGGTTGATAAATGGTATGGTAAAGGATTGGTACTTGGTATACATGGTTTATGGTTGAGGCATATGGTACAGTTTGAGGTGCATGGTTGATGCATGGTTTGGCACATTTGTGGTGCATGGTTGATGCATGTTTTGGTACACGTGTTAGTGCATGGTTGATGCATGGTTTGGTATAGGTTTTTTTTATGGTTGATGCACAGTTTGGTAGAGGTGTTGGTGCATGTTTGATGCACGGTTTGGTACAGGTGTTAGTGCATGGTTGATGGACGGTTTGGTATAGGTGTTGGTGCATGGTTGATGCACGGTTTGGTATAGGTGTTGGTGCATGGTTGATGCACTTGGCATGGTACAGGTTGTGGTACATGGTTGATGTTGGTTATGGTACAGGTTGTGGTACACGGTTGATGTTGGTTATGGTACAGGGTGATGATTTGGTACATACTTTGGTACATGATTGAGACACATATCTTATGATGGTATGTTGTTGATATTGGTACATGCTTGGTAGAGGCATCTGTTGGTGATGTTGGAAATCTATTTGAGAGGTTTTCTTGGTATATGATCCATGTGAGAGGATCTAGTTGAGTATCAGTAACAGGGACATGTTGGACAGGTTACAGGTTGATACAGTGACAGGTTGGATACTATGACAGGTTGACTAGTTATAGGTTGATGTGATAGTGGCAATGATAATGACTGTGACAGTGACAGTGGAAGGTATTGTGGTAGTGACAGTTGGTCTACACTTATATTGCAGGGTGGTAGGAAGGGGAAAGGAAAGGGGGTTCTAGCCTCCTTCTAGTTGACACTAGATAAAACAAGGAGTTGTGGCTTCCTTTAGGTTGGTTCCTGAGAATCATGGGGTTGTATCCTCCTTCTGGTTGGAACCAGAGAATTAAGGGAGTTGTATATTCCTTTAGGTTGGTGCCTATAAATCAGGGGGTTGGTGCCTCCTTCTAGTTCATGCTGGAGAATTTGGAAGTTGGTGCTTCAAATGAATGTATTCTTTTGATATATAAGAAAGCATTCCATGGTTTTCTCCCATTTGGGTTTCCACGTAAATTCGAGTGTTTTGTGTACTTGATGTGATGTTTTTGATGTGATGTTTCTTATCTTTATATGCTCATGATAAAATGATGATATATTTTTGATTAAGTTGAATTTTATATATTATGGTTAAGAGCGGTAAAATAGATCATATTGATTCACCCCCCCTTTCCTCTTAGTATTCCAACAACTTGGAATGACTAGATGAAAGGAAAGAGGGAGAAAAGGTAGAAAGGTTTTAAGCCACCATTTTTCAAGAATAAATCTCAAACAAATTAGCAAGGCCAGACAAACCAAAATGAACAAAAGACAGTGTATTCTTTTGGGAAAAGTCTAAGGAAACAACTTGTACAATATTGGGGATGTGAGGAGAATCACTTGTATAAGGAATTCCCTCACAAAGGAGAAAGAATGAGGATTATCCACAACATTCAGGAGGCTAAAAAAGTGGAATATGTGGGAGGAAACATGCCAAGGATTTATGCATCCTTCAACAACAAGCAAGCAGAGTATCAATCACCCATGATTGAAGTGGAAGGTAAGATTGATAACCATCCCATAGCAATTTTAATTGATTATGGAGCTATCCATAGTTACATAAACCATAGAATTATTGAAATATTTCACTTGAAAAAGAGTAATCATAAGAAATATTGGTTAGTTCATTTAGCCACTGGTGCTAAGAGAAAGATCAATGAGTTGGTTAAAGATTTCCCAATAGACAGGAATAGACTCAATACAAAGGTAGATGTGAAAATTATACCATGGTTCATATGACTGTCTAATTGGCATGGATTAGTTGGGAAAACACCATGTTGTCCTAGACTATTACAACAAGACAATAACTTGTCTTGATGAGAAAGGGAATCAAAGAAAGATTCAAGACATTCCGAGAGTTGTATCTATTAGAGAAATTTTATCCATGCATATGAAAATGAGTTTTAGGAAGGGATGTGTTGCCCCCCCAACAGTCCCCCTTGAATGTTTTGTAAAAATCCAAGGAGACCACCTTGACCATTCAAAAATATCACTTTCATGACATCTGACTCTATCTTACTTGATTTGTGAAAATGATTTTATGGATTATTTTGGTGTGATGGTTGGCTTGTAATGTAATAACTTCACAAAATTGTATCGACTAGATATTTGGTCTTTTGATAATCCTTTTATATTTTTCTTATTTTTTATTATTTGAGTGGTTTGCCTTGAATTGTGTGAATATTTTGTGATTTAAATGTTTCTAGTGGAAATTATTATGTTGAAAATGAATTTAACATTGGTTCTTCATTCTTATATCGATTATTTTGAATTTTGAATTTTTCTATTTTCAACATTAAAATTCAAAACAAGAGTATCAAGGATTTCATGATGTCTTTCAATGATTAGCAAATGGTTTCATAACATGTTTTTATTTTTAGGTCTTCTCTATTGGTTAATGAATGAAAACTATGGTTGTCATCATGATTCGACAATGGAATCCAAGAATAGATTTATTATTACTTTTATATATTTGTTCTTGTTTTCCTAATGTTATTTAATGATATTTCAAAAAGGAATGATCTCATTTGAGAATAAGCTAGAGAACTAGATTTCAATGAATAATCAACACATGCCTTGCTTTGGTCTTAGTCCTAATGGTCATAATCCTTACCATGACTTAAAACTATGAACAATGGTTAATTTTTTTTTATCTATTTGGACCCTTCATTTTAATTACAT
>JZKD02S2119293.1:0-17980 GCA_000966675.3 Picea glauca
TCATAATTCTATCACTTCCCTTGAAAGGCAATGTCTAAACTCAGGTCAAAGGAACCTTTGATGTTCAGAGAGATAAAGCTCAGAAGGGATAACACCTTTGAAGTATTCAAAGGGAAGCAAAGATAAAAATTGTCTCGCAGAGGTTGAGTTCAGGTGTAAGAATGCCAAGTCATTTTGGCTAGAGATCTTTCGGTAGAGTGATCGAACAGTGAAATTTCTTCGTGGGGAAGTATCGAAATCTCATGGAATGTTGGATCTCGTAAATCCACGAGGAGGTTAATACTGAGTGTCTTTTATCATTCAAAAGCTCAGGAGGGGTGGTGAACGTTGGATGAGAAGAAATAGGAGCCATTGATCTCGCACTCAAAATTCGTTATTTTGAAGTCGTTGCATCACGAACTTCCGGTTCACGAAATCCAGAAAGAATTAGGACCGTTGATCCCATGTGAAAAGACCAAAACCCATTAAGTCCCTTTTTGGCATTTTGGGTTCTGGGAGTTCGAAGGGCCTAGAATCATTGCCACCGGAGTCGCGAAATCTAGAATAGAGAAACCCCGAAACCCCGAAGTACTATATGTACAGTCTTCTTCCAAATCAAAGAAAAATCTGCTAGAACTTCAATTACATAAGTAAACATATGCCTATAAAAGGATCGATACCTTTCAAGATCATCTATACATAGACAATCCTACTTAGAATTTTGATTTCAGAGTTAAATATGCTCCTATAGGTGGATCTATTCTTTCAAATTTATAAGTAGATAATTTTGTCTAGTGTTTTGTTTCAGGAGGAACCATTCCCAGAATTTAATCTTTGAACATAAACTTCTTACAATGAATAAATGTCATCTATGGAAATTATTTCAACTTAGCACAATTAGACGCATAAGATCAGATACATGAATCATTCAAACAAAGACTAAGCATATTTTAAAAGAAGGTAAAATACAAAGTTGACATTTCGGCATTCGGGACTTGCTTGTTACATATGCATGGAGTTCCTTTTCTTTACTAAACCCCGAAATCCCGAAATCCCGAACCCCAAACCCTGAAATCCCAAAGTGTTGGGCCTACAGCCTTTTCTCATTTGGCAACTCGACACTGCTTATCTCACTTTTCTTGTGCGTAAGAAGTTCGTAAACCCCGAAATCCCGAAATACCGAAGTGTTGGGCCTACATCCTTTTCTCATTTCACAACTCGACACTTCTTATCTCATTTCTCTTGTGCGTAAGAAGTTCATAAACCCTGAAATCCTGAAATCCCAAACTCCGAAATCCTGAAATGTTGGGCCCACAATCCTTTCGCATTTCGCGATTCAACACTTCTTGTTTCATTTTGTTTATGCATCAAGTGTTCAAAAACCCCGAAATCCTGAAATGTTGGGCCCACAGTCCTTTCGCATTTCGCGATTCGACACTTCTTAATTCCTTTTGTTTGTGCATCATTATTAAAGCAGGAAAGACTGAATATGAATAGCTGAATTGGTACCGCCTTGGGTAAAGGAAATTTCTGTAATAAGAAAGGTTGCATATGGGTTCCTTTACTGTTAAAGTAGTTCATATAATAGATCTATCATTGCAAATTATATAGTATAATTTTTTGTTTCTGTATTCTCTTTCTTGAAATACCTTTATACGGGTTAGGTTAATGAACTATAAGGAAAACTGGTATAATAGTCAGTCCTCCTACCTCAGCTACAGATCTATCTCTATACAGTCTGTTTAATGGAAAAGAAAAAATGTAGCATAGTTTACAAAACTCAAAATGATGTTCTCGGCATTATTCATACAGTTAGATTAATGAAATTACAACATAACCTCTACTCCCAATATGCAAATCTCAGCATTGATTTTACTTAGAAAACAATTAAAGAAAGGAAATAACAGTGAATCTAGTTTAGAGGAGATTTCTTCCAGAATTTAACCATGCATAATCCTTTCAACTATCATAACAAATAAAAGACCAATTCTATTGTTCGTTCAGAAAGGGGTCACTCAAGATTAGATTTACCCTATGTTCTCTGTCAGTCTTTAGGCTTCCTGAATTTGAACTGATTTTTCCTGCGCATTATTATCTATCATAATTAGTAGATGCATTATATCCATGATTGAATCATTCACCAGAGAATGGAAATTATTTCAGTTTAGATTTAATAGATACATGACATCAGATATCAAAACATTCAAATAGAGAAAGGAAATCATTTCAGTTTCGATTTAACAAATACATTTCATCAGATATAAAATCATTCAGACAGAGAAGGATTAGAGCAACATATCTGAACCAGATCGTGAGAAGACAAAGGGAACAACCATGTTCCTCCCAACCGTAGAATAGGGAAGCCAAAACCACTTGTTCGATTCACCCCCTAGCCTAACCATGAATCCATGAGGGAGAACTTGGAAACTCCTTCTCGGCAATGTCCTTCAATTCCAACAGTTATCCTCTTTCCTCACACTTACTCAGCAGTGCTCATAACAACAAGGAAATTTTGTTTCAACAGACTTCTCTTGCCTCACACTCAATCCGTAGTCTTTGTAACAACAAGAGAACTCAAAAATCCTTTTCTCCCAGCAAACTTGGCAGCGTCCTGCGTCCTCGCATATGCTATATATCAATTTTTCCTAGGTCTTTTTCCCTCCCTAGCGGAATTTTCCCAGTTTTCTAAACCCCTAATTTTCAGGGGATGCCAATGGCCAAATCTCTGATTTTCCACTTGTAATAATCATCCCATAGGTAGTTCCAACTTGTTCTCTACTCATGGAGTCATGGTCAACTTATTTTAACATGGTTGTTCCATTTGTCCTCCTGTAATTAATATAAATCTTCGGTTTTTATACAAGTGTCATAGTCAAATAGTTAGTTGAGTCCCAATCAGAACTCTGCCCAATAGTCATAATAATTAATTACAGATATCAAATTCGAAATTCGGAATTTCCATAAATGGAAATTTTTTTCCAAATTTGAATTTACTAAAAACAAAATTAAATTTCCAGCAAATTTAAATTTCAAAAATATTTTATTTTTGGGGATATCACATCCTTTCCCCCTTCAGTAAAACACTGTCCTCAGTATTCGTTCCTTTCCTGGAACATGATTGGATGATATTTCCGCAAATCTCCCTCCAACTCCCAAGTGGCATCCTTAGGACTAAAGTGCTTCCATTGCACCTTTACCTAAGTGACGACTTTATTCCGAAGAGCTATTTCTCTCCAATCCAGAATGCGCAGGGGTTCCACCTGGAACTCACCTTTGGGTTCCACCTGTACCAAGTTCCAATCAATCCTATGAATAGGGTCATGAATATATTTTTTCGACAAAGAAACATAAAATACATTATGAATTCTTAGATTAGCTGGAAGTGCAATTTGATATGCTACGAGTCCAATTCCAGCTAGTATCTCGAAGGGCCCACAAAACCTGGATGCCAGCTTGACACAGTTCCCTAACTTCAACGAGATTTTTCGGGCTTTGACCTTCAAATAAACATGGTCTCCTACTTGAAATTCCAAGTGTCTTCTTTTTTGATCTGCATAGCTCTTCTGTCTGTCCTATGCTTCTTTCAAGTTATGTTGTACCTTCCTTACCATGTTCTCCATTTCTTGGAGTATCTCTGGTCCAACCATGAGTCTGTCAGTTGGGTTATCCCAGCTAATTGGATTCATACACTTTCTGTCATATAGTATTTCGAAAGGGCTCAACTTAGTCGAAGTTTGGTACCTATTGTTATATGCAAATTCTACCAAGTGTAGGCACTCTTCCCACTTGTTTGGTTTTGTTCTTACATACATGCAAATCATATCCTCTATGATTTGGTTTTTCCTTTCGGTTTGTCCATCCGTTTGTGGATGATAAATCGTACTGAAATTCAAATTAGTATTTATCCCTACAAACAATTCCTTCTAAAAAGTGGATGTGAATTTTACGTCTCTATCTGAAATCACCAATTTAGGAATACCATGCAGTCTAAAAAAAATTTTCATGAATATTTCAACAATGTTTATAGCTTTAAAAGTAGACTTTACAGGAATAAAGTGTGCATACTTATTGAGTTTATCGATTACAACCATGATAGAATCATTCTGTTTTTGAGTTTTAGTCAAACCTGTTATAAAGTCCAGCGATATGGTCTTCCATTTCCATTCTGGTACTGGTAATGGCTGTAATAGGCTGGTGGGATGCTGGTGTTCGGCCTTAACTTGTTGACAATCTTGGCACCTAGCCAAGTACTATGTTGTTTCACCCTTCATATTAGGCCAGTAAAATAACTTTTTGAGTGTTGTTATTGTTTTCTGGTAACCTAGGTGGCCAGAATATGGTTTCTTATGCACTTCATCTAAACAGTGAATTTTAACTCTGTTGAATTTTCTATGTACAGTCTGTTTTTAAATCTTAATAGTCCCTTCTTGTCGATATTTATATCTGGTTTATCTGAGCTTGCGATACTATTTTGAAATTCTACCATCATCTTAGTGTAACTTCCATCGTTAATACTTGTCGTCCTTATTCTTTGTTCCATATCACTTTATGTCCTACTGATATTTATCTCAAATAACCCATGGATTCTTCTGCTTAAAACGTCTGCTACTTTATTTTCCTTACCCTTGATATGTCTGACCTCGAAATCAAATTCGCTCAAGAAGGCTAGCCACCTTGCTTGTCTTTCATTAAGGTTTGGTTGGTTAAACAAATATTTCACCCCGCTATTATCCGTCAATAGTAGGAATTTTCTGCCCATTATATAGTGTCGCCACATTTTCAAGGCATGTATTATTGCTGCCAATTCTAAGTCATGAGTGACATAATTTTGCTCGTGTTCTTTTAATTTCTGGGACTCGTAACAAATCAAGTGCCCTTCCTGAGTTAGGACACCACCGATTCCCTCTTTACTTGCATCAACACATACTGTGAAGTCTTTATTTGGGTCTGCTACCTTCAAAATGGGCACCGATGTCAATAATTCTTTCATCTTGTTAAAATTGTCTTGACACTTTTGCGACTAGTTAAACTTGGTCCCTTTCTTTTGTAATGACATGATAGGGTAGGCTATCTTGGAAAACCCTTCTATAAACCTGCGATAATATCCGGTGATTCCCATGAATGACCAGATATCTGCCACATCCTTAGGTACTGGCCATTCTATAATGTCTTTTATCTTTTTTGGGTCTACAACAATACCTTTTGAGGAAATGACATGGCCTAAATATTGTATTTTTTTTTGATAAAAGTCACATTTGTCAAATTTTTCATATAGTTTGTGTTTCCTTAATGTTTGCAGAACTATTCTTAAGTGTTCATCATGTTCCTCCTCTGTTTTAGAATAGACTAGAATATCGTCGATAAATACTACTACGAACTTGTCTAGGTACTGACTGAAAATGATGTTTATCAAGCACATAAACATGGCTGGTGCGTTAGTGAGTCCAAAAGGTATGACTAAAAACTGGTAGTGTTCGTATCTTGTTTGAAAAGCTGGTTTTTTTATGTCCTAGTCCTTTATCCTAACTTGATGATAACCGGATCGTAAATCCAGTTTTGAAAAGATCTTGGCCCCACCAACTTGATCGAATAGATCATTTATCCTTGGTAAGGGGTATTTGTTCTTAATAGTCATTTTGTTCAGTTGTCTATAATCGATACATAGTCTTAGAGTACTGTCTTTCTTTTTCACAAAGAGCACTGGTGCTCTCCATGGCAAGACACTCGATCTGATATACTCTTTGTCCAACAATTCCTGTAATTGTATTTTTAATTCTGTCAGCTCAGGTAGACTCATTCGGTAGGGTTCTTTTGAGATAGGGGTTGATCCAGGTAGTAAGTCTATGGAGAAATCTATTTCCCTTCTAGGAGGTAATTCTGGTATCTCATCCACAAACATGTCTTTGAATTCACATAGGACAACAAAGTCTTCTAACTTGGGCTTATCTTCTTTTTCTAATACATTCGTCACTTGGATGGCGTAAACTTGACATCCCTTTATAATACATTTCTTAAGTTGCATCGTTGAAACTTGTCTGACTGATACAGGTTTTGGTATGCCTTGGGTTGTTCTAACAGTGCCAAAATCATCTTTATAGCTAAGTATCTTTGTATAACAATCTAGTATTTCTTTGTGTTGTTCCAACCAATCCATCCCGATAATCATATTGTAAGATCCTAGTGGTAGGATGTTCAGATTGGTCCTTATATTTTGACCATCTAAGATGAACTCAAAATCAGAAATAAAGTCAACTACTTTCCTTTTAGTACTTGTTGCTAGTTGTGCAAGCCATGATTTTGCGTTCTTCCATTTCTCAAGTATATTTGACTCTACTATATCAGGGGTAATATAACTTAATGTAGCTCTAGGGTCAATTAAAACAGAAATTCGAGTGTCATTGATTTTACCTTCTATTTCTACCACCGAGCAATAGTGGTCAGCATGTCAACCGTCTATGGATGCATTTATCCGATGTAGGATTTTGCCCACGTCTCCCACGATCGAGGCTTCCTGCAAATTGTGAACAAAAGTTATGTTTTCCGAAATTAAACGTGGACAGTTCCTCCTTAGATGAGGCTATCCACATTCCCAACATTTTAATGGTTCGCAGGAGTTGTCCCCAAACTTCTTCGTTCCCAGATTTACCAGTTTACCACTACCTTGCGCATTCGGATGATTGGAGTGAAAATCCTTCCTTGGGAAACCTTTTGCTGCATTTCGATAAGGAGTTGGCTGGTATCCCTTCCTTCGCTAGTTCATTTGATCTTGCTTATTATCCTTCCAGGCCTTGGGAAACTCTACCCATTGTTTATATTGGTCATGGCACATTCGTGCTTTCTTGAATACCTCACTCAAGGATTTGGGGTTGTCAAACTCAATTCTGTCCCTATAGGACTGTGGTAAATAGCTTAAGAATCATTGGATTTTTACCTTATCCTCCCGGATGTATGGTATGAACCTCAGTAATTCCAGAAATTTATTTATAAGGTCCTCCATCATCATCTGTCTCAGTTGTAACTCATAAAATTCTTTCGTCTTCCTTTCATAATAGCTTTCAGAAAGGTATTGTTTTTTGAAATACTGTTTTTTAAAATCAGACCACTCCAACTGTTTCTCCTTTAGGCCCTTGGCCAATTTCAGGTCCTGCCACCAAATACTGGCCTTCCCCTTCAGATTGTAGATGGCCATTCTGACCTTCATGTTGTTGGAATAGTTGTAGATCTGGAAGTATTTTTTGATGTCCAACAACCATGCCTTATCTTCTTCTCCTATCCTGGATTCTCTGTCAAAGGTAGCTGGTTTGATATTTTTAAATTCTCCTTCAAGGTGGTCGGTTTGTTTTCTTTTTCTGTCTGGTATAGTTTTGTCTTCAACTGAAGGTGTCTCTTTAGATGAAATGTCTCCTTTTTCTATTTCCGCACTAGAATTCTTGGAGGCCCTTTTACTGACCTCCTCATCATGGTTATCATCTTTTGGGATTTTCTTGGTTACAATACTACACAGCAGGACTTCATTTATCTCTTGTTGTTCCTGTTGTGCTTTCTTCAATTTTTCATTGTCGGCCTTGAAAACCTATAGTTCAACAATAAGATTCCTCATTGTTTCTAACACATCCGTGGGTGAGCTTCCATCACTATTCTGTCTTGGATCTCCACGAGGTCCTTGTTGCGAATTTCCTTCCATCCTGATTTCTGTAGCTTTATGGGCTGCCATAATCAACACAAAACATAAAGGCTTTATGTTTGTAACCACAAGATTTATTAGTTTTTTCATAAATCAAAATATATACTAAGCAATTAATGTGGCCCTGTTCAGGCCCAGTGTTGTAACTTTTTCTCTGATACCATATGTAATGGACCTCAAATTCACCATAAAAAAAAAATTCTCTATGACATAATTCAAGTTCGTTTAATCTTAGACATTAAGAGAAGGTAAGATTCATTTATGTCCATAATGTCATTACTACACCAGTCTAGATTACTTTGAACCGAGAAGCTTATGTGAGTAAAATATTTTCATAATTCTATCACTTCCCTTGAAAGGCAATGTCTAAACTCAGGTTGAAGGAACCTTTGATGTTCAGAGAGATAAATCTTAGAAGGGATATCACCTTTGAAGTATTCACAGAGAGGCAGAGATCGAAATCATCTCGCAGAAGTCGAGTTCAGGTGTAAGAACGCCAAGTCATTTTGGCCAGAGATCCTTGGGCAGAGGGATCAAACAGTGAAATTTCTTCGTGGGGAAGTACTGAAATCCCGTGGACCATTGGATCTCGTAAATCCATGAGGAGGTTAAGACTGAGTGTCTTTTAGCGTTCGGAAGCTCAGGAGGGGTGGCGACCATTGGATGAGAAGCAACAGGAGCCATTGATCTCCCACTCGAAATTCATTATTTTGGAGTTGTTGCTTCACGAACTTCCGGTTACAAAATCCCGAAAGAATTGGGATAGTTGATCCCATGTGAAAAGGCCAAAACCCGTTAAGCCCCTTTTCAACATTTTGGGTTCTGGGAGTTTGAAGGGCCTAGAATCATTTCTACCAGAGTCAAGAAATCCTGAATCAGGAAACATCGAAACCTGAAACCCTGAAGTACTATATGTACAAGCTTCTTCCAACTCAAAGAAAAATCTGCTAGAACTTCAATTACAGAAGTAAACATATGCCTATAAAAGGATCGGTAACTTTCAAGCTCATCTATACAAAGACAATCCTACCTAGAATTTTGATTTCAGAGTTAAATATGCTCCTGTAGGTGGATCTGTTCTTTCAAATTTATAAGTAGATAATTTTGTCTAGCGTTTTGTTTCAGGAGGAACCATTCCCAAAATTTAGTCTTTGAAAATAAACTTCTTACAACGAATAGATGTCATCTATGGAAATTATTTCAACTTAGCACAAATAGATGCATAAGATCAGATACACGAATCATTCAAACAAAGACTGAGCATATTTTTAAAGAAGGTAAAATACAAAGTTGACATTTCGGCATTCGGGACTTGCTTGTTACATATGCACAGAGTTCCTTTTCTTTACTAAACCTCGAAATCCTGAAATCTCGAACCCCGAACCTCGAAATCCTGAAATCTCAAAATCCCGAAGTACTGGGCCTACAACATTTTCTCATTTCGCAACTCGGCACTTCTTATCTCATTTTTCTTGTGCGTAAGAAGTTTGTAAACCCTGAAATCCCAAAATACCGAAGATCTGGGCCTACAACCTTTTCTCATTTTGCAACTCGACACTTCTTATCTCATTTTGCTTGTGCGTAAGAAGTTCATAAACCCCAAAATCTCGAAATCCCGAACATCGAAATCCCGAAATGTTGGGCCCACAATCCTTTCGCATTTTGTGATTCGTCACTTCTTGTTTCATTTTGTTTATGCATCAGGTGTTCAAAAACATTGAAATCCCGAACCTCGAAATCTCTAAATGCTGGGCCCACAGTCCTTTTGCATTTCTCAATTCGACAGTTCTTAATTCCTTTTTTTTGTGCATCGTTATTAAAATAGGAAAGACTAAATATGAATAGTCGAATTGGTACCTCCTTGAGTAAATGAAATTTCCATAATAAGAAAGGTTGCATTTGGGTTCCTTTACTGTTAAAGTAGTTCATATAATAGATCTGTCATTGCAAATTATATAGTATAATTTTGGGTTTCTGTATTCTCTTGTTCAAAATACATTTATACGGGTTAGGTTAATGAACTATAATGGAAACTGGAATAATAGTTGGTCCTCCTACCTCAGCTACAGATCTGTCTCTACACAGTCTGTTTAATGGAAAAGAAAAAAATGTGGCATAGTTTACACAAATCAGAATGATGTTCCCAGCATTATTCATACAGTTAGATTAATGAAATTACAACATAACCTCTACTCTCAATATGAAAATCTCAGCATTGATTTTACTCAGAAAACAATTAAAGAAAGGAAATAGCAATGAATCTAGTTTAGAGGAGATTTCTTCCAGAATTTAACCATGCATAATCCTTTCAACTATCATAACAAATAAAAGGCCAATTCTATCATTCGTTCAGAAAGGGGTCACTCAAGATTAGTTTTACCCTATGTTCTCTGTCAGTCTTTAGGCTTCCTGAATTCAAACGGATTTTTCCTGCGTATTATTATCTATCATAAGTAGTAGATGCATTACATCCATGATTGAATCATTCACCAGAGAATGAAAATTATTTCAGTTTGGATTTAATAGATACATGACATCAGATATCAAAACATTCGAATAGAGAAAGGAAATCATTTCAGTTCTGATTTAACAAATACATTGCATCACATATAAAATCATTCAGACAGAGAAGGAGTAGAGCAACATATCTGAACTAGATTGTGAGAAGACAAAGGGAACAACCATGTTCCTCCGAATCGTAGAATAGGGCAGCCAAAACCACTTTCCCAATTCACCCCCTATCCTGACCATGAATCCATGAGAGAGAACTTGGAAACTCCTCCTCAGCAATGTCCTTCAATTCCAACAGCTATCCTCTTGCCTCACACTTACTCAACAGTGCTCATAACAGAAAGGAAATTCCGTTTCAACAGACTCCTCTTGCCTCAGACTCAATCTGTAGTGTTCATAACATCAAGAGAACTCAAAAATATTTTTCTCCCCAACATACTTGGCAACGTCCTGCCTCCTCGCGTATGCTATATATCAATTTTTCCCAGGTCTTTTTCCCTCCGTGGGGGAATTTTGACAGCTTTCTAAACCCCTAGTTTTTAGGGGCTTCCAATGGACAAATCTCTAATTTTCCACTTGTAATAATCAACCCAGAGGTATTTCCAACTTGTTCCCCACTCATGGAGTCATGGTCAGCTAATTTTAACATGGTTGTTCCATTTGTCCTCCTGCAATTAATATAAATCTTATGTTTTTATACAAGTGTCATAGTCAAATAGTTAGTTGAGTCCCAATCAGAACTCTACCCAATAGTCATAATAATTAATTAAATAGATATCAAATTTGAAATTCGTAATTTCCATAAATGGAAAAAATTTTCCAAATTCGAATTTACTAAAAAAGGAATTAAATTTCCAGCAAATTTAAATTTCAAAAATATCTTATTTTTGGGGATATCACATCCCCCAAATATGTTATCGAGTGTTAGACATGATGCACATTTTCTTCGGATGAAATCATCGAGAGAAATTATTGTTGTTCATAATACTAAAGTACCTACTAGACCTAATGTAGGATTTGGAGTAGACGATCCAATTTTTCAAAGTGAATCATTTAGAACCCCGACTCACATTGCTGGAATTTTTAATCCTAGGTCCGCCCTTTCTTCGGTACATGATCTACATGGTGCACTAGGAATGAGTTCTAATCAACCTATGGCATCGCAAATGCCTGAGACATCTTTTGCCTATATGGTACCTTTACACCATTTTACTGGCACAACCAGTAATGTCACCACAGTTTCAGACCAATTGTTGGTTGGTTCTCACTCAATTCTTCCTCTCCAGATGACCCATTCTACTATGGTCCCACAAGCTACAACCGTTTCTACCATAAATGTGGTTGTCACTCAAGATCCTATTGGAACACCACTTCTTCTTAGACTAAATACGTCACTTCCCCCTGGGTATAATTCTTTGAATACTTCCATTTCTATTCTTACCTAGAATCCATCTAGAGGGTATAGACTTTGTTTTCCTCCTAGGTATAATTTCGTGAGTCATTTTGTTCCTACACCTACCAAGGTTCTCTCTGGGGGGACTTATGTCCCTCCTCCACCTCTGTTTGGAGGATCTGTCCCTAGTGGCTCCAATCCAGTTGGAGGCACTAGTCATTTTGTCACTTATGGTTTTCATATTCCTGTTGGAAGTCAACCTCAAGTTGGGGGGAAACCTCAATTTGGGGGGAAACCTAAAATTAGGGGACAACCTCAACTTGGGGGGAAACCTCAAGTTGGAGGCCATAACCCAGTTTATGGACAAAATATACCTGTGTTACAATCTCAACCTTGGAATATTCCTTTCCAAGGGAATCAACAATTGTCTGGGGGGAAACATACTCAATTTAATTCTTTTGTACCTCCTAATCTCGATCAACCATATCAAGGTTCTATGAATCCTTCTTAGGGTCAATATTTTCAGTCTAATGTTCCTTTCCAAGGGAACATACCTAAAATTAATCAAAACCTTCCACAACTGAATCTGTCAGGACTGGCTAACTATCTATAGAACGCTTATGGTCCAATTGGTATACCTATGATGCTTCCTCCTCAAAACTACTAGTTTCCTCAAGTGAACAGACAATTGCCTTTTCTAACCACTTTGGATTTACCGTATTTATCTAGGATTTTGAATGATGCTATTTTGCATTCTCCTTATTGTCCCGTCATACCGACCAAGTTACCATCTAACATTCCTAAGTTTGATGGTTGATCAGGAGAAGACCCAAATAATCACGTCATGACTTTCCATCTTTGGTGTTCGTCCAACTCATTGATGGATTATTCCATAAGATTACGACTTTTCCAATGAAATCTCACGGGTTTGGCAGAAAAATGGTACATTGAGTTACCACGAGGATTATTTAACGACTTTAATACCTTATCCATGGCCTTCTTAACACATTACCAGTTTTCAATTCAATATGAGACATGAAACAAAATTTTGAGTTCTTTTAAACAATCCTTTTCCACTCATATTTCTAATCATATCCATGAGTGGAGAAGGAGAAGATGCTTAATCAAAGTTCCCCCTTCTGATCAACTGTTGGTTGAGTGGTTTACCAAATCACTCATTGGGCCCATATCCTGTGATATGGTCATGGTGGTGTCTTCACTGAATATCAGGTGATTAGTCATGCTCAGTATCTAAATATCGTTTATTCGCAAACGTGCACGCTTTACAATTTGATCCCTGACACTCGTCCTTCCACGAATCCTACCCCAACACCTCCAGTAGCTTCTCATGTTGTTGATGGTGTGATTGGAACCTTTCATGCTGAGACTTAATATACACACCCTAGTCATACCAATCCCATTTCTACCACTTCTAATGTACAAAATACTCCTACTCCTACTCCTCATGCCAGTAAAACTTTTGAAGTTAATTCGGTTCAACCTACACCTAATGGTAAAAATAAAAATAAAAAGAAAGGGAAGGATAAGAATAAGGAGGACAAAAATACTAATCAACAATCTGAGAAGCCTAAAACATAGCTTGCTGATGATAAAGATAAACGTAAACCTATTTATCCTTGCCTTATTTGTGGTGATGATCATTATACGAAAGATTTTCCATGACGTCTTGAGGTTACTAAGTTCCTGCAATGGACCAGGAAGTCTTCTACACCTGTCGTCTTGTCACAATCGTTTCCTTCTCAGAGTAGGCCCAATTGGTCATTCATGACCAAACTTCTCCTCCTACCATATCTTATGTCCTTATGTGTACTAGTGACTCTAAGAAGAACGAAGTTACAAATGCAACTCGAGCAAAAGATTATTCTCCATCCAAAGAGAAAGTTTATGATTTACCATCTTCGTTGGTTCAACCTCCTCCTCCAACTTCACCTCCAAACAATCCTCTTCATCTCGAACGACCGGGCCTAGATACAGTTCTTTGTCCTCCTCCCAAGGGAATTGTTTGAAAGTCTTGATTTAATCCTCACGCACGTGCTTCCCAAAAATACAACATTGTAGAAGACCTTGCGCAAGCACCATTTGTGATGTTGTCTTTCCAAGTCCTTCAAAGTTGTCCTACTCAATGGAAAGCGTTGTTAAAGGATATTGGTGGAATTGATCCTACCGATATCAATTTGATAATATTTGACTTGGAAGATCATATTCTAAGGATTCCTCCTCAATTAGCGTTTCAGATCCAAGTTGTTGTGGAAAACAAAAATATCTGTCGAACCGTTATTGATGAAGGAGCCTCGACTTGTGTTATGTTTGTTACTTGTTGGAAAGCTATTGTCTCTCCTTCCCTTAACGATTTGCACAATACTCTTAATGCCTTCAATGGTATATAGTTTTTAAACCTTATGGTGTTGTTCTTTCATTGTCTATTACACTAGAATGTAAATTGGTCAATGTCAAAGTTGAGGTCTTTGAAGTACCTCTTAATTACAACCTTCTAATTGGTCATAGCTGTATTGACTCCGTGCATGTAGTTGTGTCTACCCTTTTATATGTATTACGTTTACCACACCAAGGAAAGGTCATTACTATTGACCAACTGTCCTTCTTTAATTCTGATTCATGTACTAGCAACATTCCTTTTATCTCGAAAAAACCTCTCGGTTATGAGAATGTCGGCATGGGTCTTTTAAAAGATTCAACTTTGATGGGTACATTTCCTATTCCACCACCTGATATTCCTCCTCCTTTTATTGCTTCAATTAACATGATCTAAATCGTTGTTCATGAAACCCCTGAGTCATTTGACCCATGGATAGTACCTAACTTTGGTGATTATCTTCATTATGGCGATCGCATGCCTTTAAGTCTAGTCGAATCCGCTTATCAAGCTATTCAATCAACAACTCCTTCTTTTCCTTCTCTCTGTGATACATATCCTGATCTGTTTCATGTGATATTTCCTATTGATGAGATTATCATGTTAGTCATGTCTATGGAAGATACTCCATCTTATGATGGGCATCATCATTCTATCCTCTTCCTAGAACGTGATACCATAGAGAGTTACCAACGGATTTTGACTCCGTCGACCGTTGTTGTTATTTACTTCGTTCCTGAGTCAACACACGATGTTTTGTATGAAGGGAACTTGAGTAACATTTCACCTACCGTTCGTCTTGACATATCGATTAAACCCGGAGTCGTGGAAAATGTTCATATCAGCGCCTCATTCTCTACTGATGAGGTTCACACTTATAAAGTCCTTTTTCAAGAATTTTGTGATGTTTTTTCCTAGAGTTATGAAGAAATGTCACGTATTGATATTGATATTGTTGTGCATGAGATTAAGACTTATCCAGATGCTAAACTCGTTAAGCAGAGACTTCGCCCAATACATCCACGTAAATTTGTTGCTATCAACATTGAAGTTGAAAAACTTCTTAAAGTTGTCTTTGTCTATCCTATGGATTTGACTGATTGGGTATCCAATCTTGTTCCGATCAATAAGAAACAAGGCATGATCCACGTTTTTGTATATTATAGGGATATAAATAAAGTTTGTCCTAAGGACAATTATCCAACCCCTTTCGTTGACTAGATTGTTGACGGTTGTGCCGGGAGTGAAATCGTCTCCTTGATGGACAGTTTCTCCGGCTATAATCAAATCAATATTTTACCAGTGGATCAACACAAGACTTATTTTATTTTTCCTTGGGGAACCTTTGCCTACTGGAAATTACCCTTTGGTCTCCAAAATGTTGGTGCGACTTTTCAGCGCACTATGTATTGCGCTTTTCATGACATTAAGCACATTGTACAACCCTATCTAGACGATATACTGATACATTCCATGCATCATAAAGATGACCTGACACATTTGCGGGACATTTTCCTACGCTGTCGTTATTATCGCATACATTTGAATCAACACAAATGTTCTTTTGTGTGGAATCCGGCTGATTCCTCGGTTTTATTGTGTCTATACATGGGATTCGGGTAGAACCCTTGATGGTTGAGGCTATTCTTAATATACCTCCTCCTTCCACACTATGCCAACTCCAAATTTTGCAAGGGAAGGAAAATATTTTTCGTCGATTCATTCCCAATTACGCTAAATTAACTAAAGGATTTACTCAGCTTCTCAAGAAATGTTACGAATTTGTATGGGACGATACTGCAAACAAATATTTTGAGGATTTGGAAGTGGCCTTAACCCTTACACCACTGTTGTTTCCTCCTGACTATAGATGAGATTATTTCCTGTACTTAGCTGCTTCAGACTCTACCATTTCTATGGTATTAGTCCAAGAGGATTATTTCCACGATGAACATGTGATATAATATTTGAGTCAGAGTCTCACAACTATCGAAACCAAATACCTACATGTGGAGAAGCGGGCCTTGGCAACTGTTCAAGTTGTTCAATGTTTTAATCACTACATATTACTATGAAAAACCACAGTCATTTCCGATTGCAACCCCATGCAACATATCCTTACTCAACAATTTTTGGGGGGAAAGTACTCCAAATGGATAGTTATTCTCCAGGAGTTTGACTTCGAGTTTGAACGCACCAATTCAAAGAAGTGTTTGGTTTTTGTTGAATTGATATGTGACCTTCCCTCTACTGAGACAAAAAATGTGGTAGAGGATTCCTTACCTGACGAATCCCTCTTTCTGATCAGTTATGATGACGTATGGTATGAAGATATTATCATCTATCTCCAAACCCAAACTTTCCAACCTGATATTTCTAGTACATATCGTCGTCCCATATAATATCAAGCCCGTCAATACATCATCCTTGGTCATACCCTCTATCGCCATGGTATTGATTCCATGTTTCAACGATGTCTCACCTACGATGAAGATGAGAAAAATTTGAATGACTGTCACTCTGGAGAATGTGGCGGTCATATGTCTAGGTATGCCACTTCCCAAAATATCTTATGCGTTGGTTATTTCTGGCCTTCATTGTTTAAGGATTGCATTACTACCATCCATAAATGCCATACAACAATAAGATTCGATCTCACCCTTATCCTCGTTACCCTATAGTTTATGTTGTTCCATTCGCCAAATGGGGCATTGACTTCATGACATGTAACCCTCACTCGACAGTGGGGAATGGATACATTATTGTAGTTGTGCATTATTTCACTAAATGGGCCGAGGTGATGCCTACATTTGATAACACCGGGAAAATTGCAGCATTGTTAATATTCAATCATATCATTACTAGATTTGGTGTCCCTCAAGCCATCGTTACTGATCATGGTAGTCATTTTCACAATTTTATGATGTCTGAAATTACTGAAAATTGAGTCTTCACCATGAAAACTCAACCCCCTATTATCTGAAAGCCAATGGCCAGGTTGAGGCAATTAACAAAGTACTCACTACTATGCTTCAATGGATGGTAGGAATTCATAAGTCGAATTGGCACATGATGTTGTTCTCAGCATTATGGGCCTATCAAACATCCGTTAAGTCTACCACGAGATTCACATATTTCGAGTTAGTTTATGGTATCCAGGAGATTTTTCCGATTGAATGTGAAATACCATATTTGAAACTAGTTGTTGAACTTCTCCCTAACACCTCTGCTCAAGAGGAACGTCTTTTGTATTTGATGCAATTAAATGAAACCCATCGTGATGTTGCCTTAGTTATTGAAACTCAGGAAAAAACCGTGTTAAAGCCCAATATGAAAATCATGTCAAGCCGTGTGTTTTTTCTAAAGGTGATCTAGTTCTTGTTTACGAGCAAGATTGTGATTTTCTAGGGGTCAGTAAATTCAAGCCCATGTGGCGGGGTCCTTATATTGTGAAATGTGTGTTGGAGAAGGGATATTATGAGCTGGTAGATTATGATGGAGTCCGTTTGATTGAACCCATAAATGGGATTTACTTGAAGAAGTACTATGCTTAAGTCATCTTTGCATGAGTGTTGTGTATTTTTAGTGTATCATACTCTTGTGTGATTTTTCGTTGTTTGGTTCCACCTTTCGACTGCTTACCTTGCATTGTTCTTGGTTTCGAAATGTCGGTGTCTTCATTAGCCTACATTGGCTTCGTTGATGGCGCTAGTCACAGTACTCAAAACTTAGAATCTGTTTCTTGAGAAATCTATTCACCTATGGATGAATTGATCAGTCTACATGGTGTATGCCTTGGTCGTGCAACCAACAATATCGCAGAATATGTTAAGAACCAAACATCAATATAGTATAGAAAAACCTTAGGAAAAGTACTCAACGCCTTGAAAAAGTACTCAATGACTTGAAAAAGAGATAATTTCAGATAATAAGCCTCTTTGAGGGGGCAACCTCCTTTTACCCCACTTAAATGTTCAAGTACAAGATGATTCAAAATGAAAATGTCTCGGTATATATA
>JZKD02S2119293.1:23550-46678 GCA_000966675.3 Picea glauca
CATCGGATAAATAACACAAAAAAACATTTTATATCATTAAAAATAACAAAAACATTATATAAACAAAATTTCCTTCTTACCTATGTCCCCCCATTGGGAACCTTCGAGAAGAGCTAGGTCCGGATCTCCACAGAAGTATAGCCCGACATATTCATAATCATCAATCATGAGAATTTGAGTTCTCAACCAATCGAAGAAGACATCGTTGTACTAGATTATGTGACCACCTCCATGTCGAGCCATGAGGTCTACCCACCTCTTCATCCTCGGATCCTGTGGAGCAGGTATAACCCAGTCTACCTACAAGCGTAAGACTAGGACCCTCTCTAGGAAGAATCATACAAAAATAGACCCGTATCTGAATTGTTTCAACCCACCACTTCTTCATTTGGTAAGTTGTTTCTTCATACTTTTAAGGATCCCTTCACACCAATTGAAGACTCGGGGCTCCATACACTCCAATGCATACTGAAAATAGATCTGCAGAGACATGTGGGGAGATGCACTCCCTACCATGGGAGTAATATTATAGAGGATAGTCCATAGAGGCATGTCTCATGCATCCATAATAGAGACCTTACTGCTATGTTTCTCGATTCCCGACACACAGTGTTCAATGATGTAGTGGCTCATAAGTTCACCGCCACCCCTGCTACCTGTAAGTGTCACCCGTGAACCATGAGGAGATAGTCCTATTAGGAAGTAGATATCCTTGATATCTATGTTGAGTGTGTGGGAACCCACATGAAATTATTTCTCTTTCAGATCCCACATGTAAACTAAGTACTCAAGTAGTCTCAGTTGGGCTCTCATGCCATGAATCTTGAATAATTTCAAGAACCCACACTACCAGAGGGCCATGATTGTTCCTGGGTCATTCCCGATGAAGTAATATTCTTTTTCGTCCTCTCTCTCGCTCCATTCCAACATATTGACTGTGTAAGATCTGCCAAGGAACCATAAAAAGAGAATAGCAACATAATTTTCTTTCATGGGGGTTTTCCCTTTTTGGATTTATCTTTTGAAATTTTGGGTTGCGTTTGTCGCAAGCCTATGAATTTTCACAATGCAGTGTCGTCGCACCCTATATTTAGGGTCTCCTACGATGATCCTATATCGTCGCAGGTCTCGATATAGGGCACCTGCAACACCCTCAACGGATGGATAACCCCCAAAAAACAACCCAAAACTACATTTTTAACCAATGAAAATCAATTTTTAATCCATGAAAAGTTGAAGGACATGGGGATTATCTTTTATGCGAAGACGATTCGTGGAATGATCCGTCGTGCACTTCGCAATCAACACATGAAAATCAAGGTAAAAAGGGGGTTTGGAGCAATGTTTGGGTGAAGTTACAAATGAAATAGTGAAATGTGGGTTTTTACCTATTTTATTGATTTTTATTACTTTTCATTTGTATATTATATTATTTTTTATGCTTCATCCAAACCCTAAAGTCCTAACAAGTTTATAAGTGATTGAATTTTTCATATTGAAAAATTCTAGAGGTGAAACGTTGGAACAAGGGTCCACTTTTTGGTTTGTTTTTATATATTTGTCGCATGTATAGATCCTTTTAGCATTTTTCAGGAAAATCTTCAAGCAGGGTATTAATTCTGTCTCATGCTCATGAAACCATGAGAATGTAATTAATTAGTCTTTTGTCATTTTTTCGAAATCGTAATGGTGACATGAAAAGTGAAGCCTATGGAGTATCCATTAAGCTCTGTTCACTCTCCTTAAAAATGAAAAGATTGTCGAACAACCTTGTTCTTTTCACGCTCATAAAAGTATTTGAAGAAAACATATAATGAGTGGTATGTTATCACTTTTTCGGTCTCATCAGATTAATTTACAAAAAGAGACCCGATGGAGTTCTCTTTAAGTGTTTTTCAAACTCTCTAAAATTGAAAAACCTCTACGTTTTCTCTCTTTGGATTCATTAAACAAACATCGAAAGACCCATATGGGATCAAAACACTCCTTCTTAGGGTTCGTTAAACATAATCCAAGAGACTTTTCTGAAGGATGAGCTTACATCAACAAGCATATGTTATCCTCCTCAAGCTTGCGTAAAAATAAAGAGGCACTCGCCAGAAACGGTGGGGGGAAATTGGGAAAGAAATGTGTCTTTGTATTTTTGTTAGTGGCAGTAATAGTTTCTCTTGAACATGACACCCCCCTTCATCATTGTATCCGGGTTGGGAAATCCATTTGTCTCTCGTTTGACCATCCACAAATTCATATGTTGGGTCCTCTTTAAGTCTATGCTTCCAAGACAATTGTCATGTCGTTCATATGTTAAAGAGAATTCCAATCTAAACAAGCCTTATATTGAGTCAATCATTTGCAGTGATAAATCTTCTACTGTGTCAGCCTTCCCTGTGTTAGTTTTGGATCACTTCATAATCTGATATACCTCAAATATGTTACATATTTCATGTCAGTGATGGAGGATACATGAAGGCCCTCCTACGACGAGTCTTTTCCTTTCAACTTCAACACATTATCCGGGAATAATACTTAGAAATCATTCAGTACCTTAGAGCCTGCATGCATCAATGGAAGGTTTCTTTGCTTTCAACAATGGGTTCTCATCATTGACCTCTAATTGGAGGATTCCATCGAATGTTCAACTTCAACTCATGTATTCACATTTGTTGGATTGTACTAGGGTACCTTGGGAGTCATTAACATCATTGGTGATTTCCCTTACACTTGTTAACAATATTCATTAATGATCGATAATCAAATGGTTTCTACCATGTTCGTCTTCAACACCTATAATCACATGGTTAGATTCATACTTAAAGATGATGGAAATGAAGATGCTAGATCTTATCATTTTGGTCCAGGTTGCAATGAAGTATTCATGATTTATATTGACACATAGATCCACTTTGTATGTCTCGTGGCTATGTCCGAATTTGAGTTCTTTCAGAGCATAGGTCCACAGTGTATTCCTGGTGACTATGTTGAATCATAATGAAATGGATCCACAGTGTATGTTTAGAGGCCATGACTCATTTGACATTTTGTAATATGAGTATGGGAATGCCTACCTCAGATGATGGTATATTATTAGGAAGATTCTTGATTCTTTGCAGGTTCCTGATCGGAGCAATCCTTGTTCGACACACACATTCTACAAAGTATTTTAGTTGTCACGAGTTCTAGCTTCATGCTTTGGGGGGCATTCCATTACAGATTATTTTGGTCACCCCAGTGATCCACTAAAAACATGTGTTCATGTTCCTTGGAAATATAAAAGAGCCTTTCTCCATGCAGAGAGTGATTTTATTTCCCTTCTCAAAAACCTTATTAAAGAAGGTCGTCACACCCTGAAATATGCATAGGGTGCGAAGATGTCTAGTCATCGCATCCTTCTATAGAGCTAGATTTTGATGTCTCTGTAGGATACCTTATTCCTAGAGTGCGATGATCCTAAAAGATAAGGAAAAGACAAACTTCACGAATGTTATAGAAGGGGATCTTCTAGAAGGTGAGGTGGCCTCCGAACGGTTTGGATATTACTCGCTTTTCTGATTTTGTGGGATCATCCTAATCTCCTCATCCATCTCTCTTTCACACTATATAAATAGGGATCTCTCATGGAAAAGGATAAGGTTGAATAGGCTAAGATTTGTATGGAGAGTTATACTTCCTCTTGAGAGCTTTGCTTTAGTTCTACAAGCTACATGGTGGATCTTATTCATTCAAAGGATTTGGAGAAAAGGTGTGTGTGTGTTGGAGAAAAGGACCATAGAAAGGGGACCTTGAAACATCAAGGCTTCGATTGTATTCTCCACTTTCTATTTAATATGATACAACGATATGTTTCTTTCCCATAAAACTAGTCTTGTTTTATTGTATGATTCATTGATCACATACATAGGTTCTTGTTAAGCATATTGCGTTGCTTTCACTTTGGTTGCCTTGTGTTCCCTTGCAAGTTCAATTTCACAGGAGCATTGGAATGGATCTAGGATGGTAATGGCAAGAGGAAATGACATTTAAAAGGTATGTTTTCTATCTCTTGTTAGCTAGTAAACTCAATAATTAGAGCCTAGAGAAAGTCTTATATTTTGTTCTATTTTGTTCTAGTTTCCAGTGGGATCTAGAGAGATCTATTTATGTGTGCATTTACCGATTAATCCAATAACATTTTTTTGTGTGAAACCCCTTGCAATTAACCGTGCCTTATGATTCTGCACATTTCCATCTACATCTTGCTTAGTTTTATAGATCCACTTAACACTTATCACATCCTTGTCCTCAAGTACATCTATGAATTTCCATTTATCATTTTTCTCTATGCATTCATTTTCTTCATCCATGGCTTTTTCCCATACATCATCTTTGACAACTTCTTCAAAAGTTAATAGATCATCAAGTTGTGAAAACAAGGTAAAGACTGAAAATGAATTTGTTGTATCAACATTGTAGATGTTGTACCAACTTCTTGTTTTCATTGGTAAAAAAATTTCCAATGTTGGATCTGGACATGTGGAACTACTAGGATTTCTTGCTACAGTTTTTTGTGATCTTTGTGTGGACTACGCACCTAAAAATCTCACTGGTGTGAATGCTAGAGTAGTTAGAGTTGCAATTTTTGTCGCAGTTTTAGGAGTGGAAGGAACTGTGCTATGACTTATGATTGGTGTTTGAACCACTTCATACTCCATGTCATCACTCCCAACAACATCATGAATTTTAACTATCCTTTCTATGCTTCCATCCCATGCTTCATTCTCCACAAATTGAACATAACGACTGATTGTAACTTTTCTTGCAACAAGATCATACACTTTGTATGATTTTGTATCTTTAGAGTACCCAACAAATATACATTTTTGTCCTTTTTTATATAACTTACTTCTCATCTCATCTAGAACATGTGCCTATGTGGCACAACTGAAAATGTTCAAGTGAAGAACATTATGCTTCATACCTGCCCAAGTTTCTTAAGGAACTTTAATTTTCACACTCTTTTTTGGACACCTATTCATGATGTATACCGCAATTTCTACTGCCTCAACCCAATACTCATTTGAAAAATGTTTGGTTTCCAACATACTGCGTGCCATCTCCATGATGGTACAATTTTTCCTTTCTGCGACACCATTCTACTATGGTGTATATCGCATAGTAATATGCCTTTGAATGCCATGAACTTTAAAAAAGTTTAGAAATTCCCTTGAAACACATTCACCGCCTCTATTATTTCTTATAACCTTGATGTAATAACCACTTATCTTCTCCACAAGTGATTTGAACTGTTGAAAACAACCAAATTCCTCAAATTTATGTTTTAGAAAATATATCCATGTTTTTCTTGTGAAATCATCAATCAATATAAGAAACATAGGTTCTTCCACCTATATATGGTGTTTGCATTGGTCCACAGATGTCTGAATGTACAATTTCCAGTGGAGATTTTTCTCTATATGACTTGCCAAGTGGAAATGGATTTCTATGCTTCTTTCAAAAGATGTAACATTCACATATTATTTCTGGTTTTTCAATTAATGGAAAAAATTTCACCATATCCTTTGCATGTAGCAACTTTAGAGCTCCAAAATTTAAATTCCCAAATCTGAAATGACGTAGCCAAGAATCATCCTTCACTTCAGACTGGAATGTTACCTGCAATTTTATGTCATTGTCTTCTTCTTTCTTGGAACTGCAGGCACTACCTTTTTCTTCCTTGGAACAATGCACACTTACTTCTTAGATTTCTTCTTTAAATGCAGTGTTAGAGTGCACATATTTTTCTTCATAGACAACTTGCGATGTTTTCTGTCTTCATGGTTGGCTTCAATGTCAATGGAAAATTTCTATTGCTTGTCATCTGAATTATTGTAATAAGTTGCTTGCTTGTATATATGTCCAAAATCACACAACGATTATCTTCCATGTAGATTTTGTACCCTTTATGTAATAGTTCTTCTATTCTCATCAAATTATATTTTAGTCCAACAACATAATATACATCAGGAATAACTTTTTGATCCCCTTGTTTAGTTAAAATGTTAACACTTCATTTTCCCAAGACAATGACTTGGATATTGGTTCCAAGTGTAACTTTATTTTGGAATAACTTATTCAAACTAGAAAAAAATTATAATTTTCCTGCCATGTGATTACTGCAGCCTGAATCTAAATACCATATGTCACATCGACTTTCTTGAGAAACATTGCATTCAATTGGGGAAACTATAGGCATCACTTCTATGTGCACCATAAACATAGGGTTGGTGGGAGTATTTGTGTTGTTTAATTGATCTTGACCTTTCTTTTTTGGATTATATTGTCTCTTCCTACATTCATATGCACAGTGTCCATACTTTTTACAATAATGGTGCTAAATCTTTGATTTATCAAATATCTAACCACTTGACTGACTGCTATTTTTATTTTGACCTATACCACCAGTATTTGAAGGACTACTACTACGTCCTCCTCTAGAACAACTCCTTCCTCTGCCTCTAGAGTTAGATCTCCCCCTTACTCTTCCACTAATTATAGGTGACTGCACCAAAATTGCATTTTCTAATGACATATTTGATCTATTCAATCTTTCTGCATGATTAATGAGAAGGCTTGCATCTCATCTAGACTAAATTGACTTAGTTCTTTGTTCTCTTCCAAGGTCACAACAAGAGAACCAAATTTAGGAGGAAGACTCCTAAGTAGCTTCTCAAAAACCTTCCTATCCTCTATTGTTTCTCCATGAGACTCAATCTTATTTATCATGCCAATAACATGGGTGTAAAAGGATTCTACTAAATCTGTATCTTTCATTAACAGATTTTCAAAATCTCTTCTAAGAATTTGTAATTTTGAAGTCTTGACATTTTCTATACATTGATAAGAAGTTTTTAATATGTTCCATGCTTCCTTAGATTTCTTTGTTGAGGCTACTCTTGGTATTATGCTCTCATTCATGGCTTGATGTATGTAAAACATTTATTTTTCATCCTTCTTCCTTTGATCTTTCAAGGAATCCTTTTCAACATGTGTGAGGGAATTGTATGTTTCCTAATATTCTCGTTCCACATAGCCATTTTAAAATATCTCCCACACATATTGACCCTGGAATAATTCCTTCATGATCAAGGACCATAACTCATAATTTTTACCTGTAAAAGTGGGAGGTTGCAGATTTGCAGTAGAAGCCATGATTTAAAATTTCAATGGTTCCCTTACAACAGAGTTTCTTCTCTTCAAACCTAGTCTAATACCATATCTCATATATACAGTGTGAAGAACGACTCTCTGCAACGAAGTTTCAAATACTATGTAGTTCAATAATTTTTCATTGAGCTCTCAAAACTTACTACGCAGTTCCAAAATCACGTTGTACAGTGCGCGTTATCGTGGCAATACTTAACAAAGCAATTTCTGTACTAAAATTAACACTGTTTTACTTATAACACATAAGATCACATGTAGATTCAAAAACATATAAACCTACTTAAGCTTGTGCTGAAACATAGAGAAAGTATCCTCAAGGTGATCACATACAACAAAACTCAGAACTTAAAATTATTCATGTACACAACTCATCAATATATCAACACACAAATACTTAATGTATTACCAACTTTGATGTTGCGTGCTATTACAAAATACAATTCTTTTAAAATCTTTGGCTCCAACAACTTCTAGAGACTTTCAGAAACATAGCTTGTGTGCTCAGGATTCTCCGACTCTCTTCACAGATGTTGCCTCTATGTATTAACTCTCACTGTATATCGACTATCTACAGACTCTAAAATATAAAGACTAAGACTCAGACTTCCTATAGAAGCAAAATGACTCAAACATTTAATACGACCATAAATTATGACTGACTATATCTAAATAATAAATATCAATAAAGATTAAAGATCGACTCATTAATAACACTTTTGATTGTTGTGATAGATTGAGTTGGCATAAATGTAAACCTCATGACTTATAATTAATATCTCCAACACTTCAGGATCATCAAATTTCCTCTTAATAAATCATTTATCTCAAAGATGAACACCACTCTTTCCTTGGTTGGGGTCCCTTGATATCCCCTCAGTGGACCTAGTTTATATATGAAAGTATATAACTGTTTGGTGGTGTCTTCGTGGTTGTCATCCTTCTTGTTCTTCCAATCAAGATTGAGGATTATTCTCTTTTGATGTTTCTTTAGCTCTGCCAAGTCCCATAGGAAACCTTTCCACTAGCCCTTAATCATATCATTTTCAATCTCAATAATTATGGATTTTAATAGAGATTTCATCTTGTCAATATTGGCGATGTCATCTTTGCCGAAGACGGTTATTCATTTCTTTAGAGATCAAAGACAATGATCACTTCAACCTTTGGAAATTGGAAGAACCAATTCGTCAAGATTCTATTCTTCTCTCATGCCTCGTGGTAGTTGAACAAAAAACAATTCCTAAACCATACCTTGCATCGTGATCGACAATGTCATAGGAAGATCCTCCAATCATATTGTTGGATCCATGTAAAGCCCATGAATTTTCAGTTGCGTAGACACTTCCTGTTTCTTATACATAACCATCTCTAAATATTGAGATTGGATGGTCATATAGTGTAGCAGATCCCAATGGCCCATACTGGGTTGTAGTGTTGATATATGTATTGTATGCACCATATCCACAAGAAACTGGTTTTTCTCATTGCTTTGTGCTTTCCTCCTTTTGCGTTGCTCGATCCACTACAATAGTAGTTCCACCCAACTTATACATATGACATCAACCAATCCACAGAATTTGAGATGTCAAAAGTGATAAACCCAATTCCATAATGTCCCTTTGAGCCTTTTTCCTTAGGTATATATAAATCTTTATTGTTTCCATATTCTTCAAAATATTTTTGGAATGCATCCTCTACAATAGAAGGAATATTTTTTTCCACAAATATTCATGTAATATTCTTAGAAGGAGTTTCTTTCTCTTCCTCCCTAGGCTTGCAATCGATGGATATTGGAGGATTTGTCTCGATTTGGTTGGAGCCTATCCTCTTCATCAGTCTCTCCCCTTGCGCTTCCCTCACCTTCCTAAAAAAACATTTAACACCATTTATTTGTGAACTAATATAACATTACATAGAACATGCCATTATATAGACTTTTTGTAAATATAAAGTGTGACTCACAGTAACATATGGTTTTGAGTTTGTTTTATTCATCCTCACACATTTTTTTCCTTCATTTTCCACTATTATTTGACTCTCGTTGTTGTCATTTTCATTGCTGCCATAACACTGTCATAAGAACTATTACTAGCTTTCCCTGGACTAAGTTTTCTTCACTATGGGCTTCATATTTGAACTTGTTTTCTCCTTCCTTTTGTATCTACATAAAAATGATCATTGATTTCCATATAAAAAGAAATCCATATACTGAGACACAAGGGTACCATCCACTGTATTCGCTAGTTCTCTAGGAATCCTCATCACTTGCATGGTTCATCAACACATTAGACTCCCCCTTAATCATAACTTGGTCCCAAACTTCTCATTTTGAGATCACAACATCTCACATTCCCCCCTTAATCAGAGATTCAAATTCTTTGATTCAACATCAAGCTAACATACGAGTACATATTCCACCCTTGTATCAACTATAATGGTTCATCCCACAATTTGATGCCACATCCTCTCTATTCATAAGAGGGATACATGCTACATGATTACATGTGCTACCACATTAATATCTGTAGGTCTAACTCAACAGAGCTTACAAAATACCTGGGGAAAACAACCTTGAACAAAATTTCTATGGTGTTGAGAACAACCGATCATGCACCCCCTGAAACACATAATATCAATTTCAACATTTCATCTCAAGTACAACAAAATATCCAAAATGCTAAATATATTAACACAAAGGTTACCATCTTCCTTTTTAGTAATCATATTATCAAAATATAAACCCATTACATATGTCAAAAATATAAACTCATTTACATATCATCGCCATGCATACCTTCTACCTCACATCCTCTTTAACTAACCTTCCCTTCAATATTATCATTCACCATGAAGAATATTTGGTGTTCTTTCTCCTATGGAGTCATTTACATACTAGGCATCTCCATTTGCATCTTCAAAATTTGATTCAATGTCTTGGATCTCCATACTTTACATGTCATTTTTAAAGTCACAAATTATAACAAAATAACTATACTCACATATTGAGTTAGCTACGCCTAATAGGTTTCTTTGATAAACCTCAAGAAATTTAAAGACACATTTAATTTTACCATGACCAAAAATTTCCAGGATCACCATTTATGGAATCTTGATAAGTTTTATAGCCATGCAGGTCTCTTTCTTGTGAAGCATGGATCCAGGCTTCTCCAATTTCCTTCATGCCTATTCAACTCTTTCATTTGAATTATGTTGGCTTGAATTCCCCGTTGCTAGTTCGAACCCCCTCTCATCCACCATGTCATGTAGAAACCATCAATCATAGAATTATATGACATGACACTTATTGTATACCTTTCTATCTATAAATTTGATGCTATCACTTTAATCATTCACGGGAAGTGGCAGTTGTTGAGTATGGTTTCATTGGTGACCTATTCAGTATCTCTATCAATGACTTCAGTTCACTATATGGTTGAGCTCATTCTATCTTGTGCGTATATCATACCTTAATTTGTTTTTCCTCCTCCAAGAAGGAATTCTTATTGAATGTTATAAGTCTACTTTGAATATTTATTCTCAGTAACTTCCAATTATTTGAGTTATTCACAAAAATATATTATGATGAGGGTTGTTGGAAAGAAGAACAATTTCCCCACTATGCCTATTATGTTGTGTTTGTCCCTCCTATTTCAAGCCTTAGAAAACATGCTTTGATTCACTTACAATATTGGGTTTTAGAGCTTTGATACCATATTAAAATGGGAGAGTAGATATTATTACACACAAACAATGCATTCAACACCCTATTGAATTGATGTAATGATACATATAAATACAACAAGCTTTTGTATTAAAATAGACAACCTACCTTGATCACTCAATCTACGAGTTGAGCTAATATCTCAACCTCACACCATTCTAGGAAGCATCTAGTTGGAAATAATCTCTCACATCCAACAACCTCATAAAGACTTGGAACAGACTCTTCTCCTAGAGATGAAATCTACCTAATAATGACCAATAATCATAATAACTTCAAATATGATCACACATAATACAAGTAGGAGTTATATGTTCTAACACAACGGTGCTATGCATATGATTACATTTTTCTAGGCCCTCCTAAGAGGGAATCAAGCCCAGTGTCACTCCCAGTGCCACTCTAATACCATGATAGAAAAAGGGAGAATAGACATTATAATTTCACACGCACCAAAACATTTTTTATGTGCTCTATTAACATTAAATAGATGCACTATCTAACTACACTAACAACTTGCAACTTGTTGAGAGAATATCTTAACCACACACCAAGCTAGGAGCTAACTAGTTGGAGATAATATTTCATATATAAGTAATCTAACAACCTCCTTACTTATAGATAAAATATGCCCAATTTTGGCCAAAAATAATCACATTCACAATATGATTACACATAAGACATGTAGGAGTTAATAATCTCAACAATCCTAAATAACCCATCTAAAAGTGTTATTGTTACTAAGAAAACAACACACAAAGATGTTTTTTCTAAAGTTTAAAGCATTGAGATGAATCATTAGAGAATCCTTCTAAATGTATTGAACAAATTGAATTATTAGAAAAGACTTTCTAAGCGCTTTAAATAAAATGCACTTTAAATAAGAGAAGTTGCAAATCATCAAGTCACTACCTAAGTCTTTGATTTATGAGACAATGGGTCCAAACACTCATAATATAATCATGATCCACACACAGAAGAGAAATTCAATGTGTCACAAGAAATATGTGACTAATGCCTTGGGCCATGGCCATGATCATGGGGATAATCATGACCGCTAGCATGCAAATGGTAAGAGAGTTTTGAGTTTCTTGTGACATCTATAGGATTTTAAACATTGTTCAATATAAATTTTATGGTCATGGTAAGATAACTTTGAGTTTATTGTGACATCCATAGGCTTTTAAACATTGTTCAACATTTCAACAATTATATTTAACTATAAGAAACTAGTAACCCTCACCATTGTTCTTTTAATACAATGTTTAAAATTAAAGTGGAAAAGAGAGGTATTAATAAATCTATACTTCAAAACATTTTATCAATTATATTTAATTGTAAGAAACTAGTAACCGTCACCATTGTTCATTTAATAAAATGTTTGGAATTAAAGTGGAGAAGAGAGGAGGGTGGCAGTTTTTAAGTTATCAATGTTAGATTACAGAGCAGTTTCTATAAACTTATTTATTATTTCTAAGGTTGATAAACAAGTTATTTCTAAAGTCTTTCAACGACTTTCCTTACCCTTGTTTTTTTCCCAGAATCACCAGTGGGTGCAGGGTGGGAATCGATCCTTGATCATCCTCGGAAGCCAAGTTATACACAAAAAACTCTATTGTTGCCTCAATCGATGTGGTGCAAATATTAATTTCACCTTGTTGGGGCTTAGCCTCGCACTAACTTAGGGTCATGTTCATGTTTAGAGACAATTTTTATCTTTCAAAGATTCCAAATGAATGGAAAACATATTAAAGTGCTACGGTGGCAAATCGGATCAGCTCTAATAGGCTACGGGGTAAAAATGCCTTCGAGAAGCTGTAAAGATCTAGCAATGTTATTTGTTACCCTTCCTTCAACCCATAGGCTTCCTTCAACCCATAGGCTGGAAAAAAATATGCCATTCATCTCATCTATTCGAAAGAAGTCTTCATTGATCTCGAATTATAGAAAAAAATCGAAAAGGGAACCACATGTACACAATAAATTGGCAAAGTTACAGAATTGAGTGGCGTGAGAATGTAATTCTCCATCCTTGATAATTTTAGCGAACTATGGATATTAGAAATCATTATTTAAATAAAGAAAGAAACTATGATTTTGAAATAAAGAAACTGTGATTGTAAATTTATATGAAAGTTATTAATAGAATATATTATCTTATTATGCTAAAGGCGTATATCTATTGGAGATAGGCACAATTAATGATCTTTTAATCTTAAATTCTAATTTGATGGTTATGTACTGAAGATGCTGGCATATTCTTAGTCGTCCTTCAAAATCAATGGGTTAGATTTATTGTTGATAACTTTTTTTCATTTATAAATGCATCCGTTAACTTGTTTACTTTTTAACATTTACCTAATCATATTAAGAAATTACTGTAACATCATATGATTGCCACGTTTAAATGATTAATTTTTAGAATTCTCAGTTTCATTATCTAGCTCACTTAGAGTTTGATTATTTGACTGAATTTCTTTTTAACGCTAGAGTTTTTATATGGACCGTAACTCTTTCGACGTTCACCAATCACGAGTTAGTGGCTGTGCTAGTCATTAGCCAATCTGTCTCCGAAATAGTACATCAATAAAATCCATTCAATTATAAATTGCAAACGTGTCCAAAAGCTCTATTGCCATGTAAAATTATCCATCTAACTCTATCTTGATTTGATCATTTTCAAGGATGTTGGATCCATTGTAAAGTTTTGTACCATTGAAGCAAAATTATAAGTTTAAACGCAAACACTATGCACCATGTACTCTCTTTGGACACAAAATTCAACATTTATAGGAAGCATAACCTAATTTTTTTAATAAGTTTATTAAACCACGTTAAGTACACTTGTTGGATGGCACGGGGGACAATAGAAATGACACGTTCTTTTTACATCACAAAACCTAACACGCATTTTCTAAGTGGACACATGGTGGCTTTGGTAATCCATTGAATGTAATATGGTGAACACAATGTTGCAAGATCAAAACTATGGATTCTTAGCTAAACTTTGGAACTTGGATGAATGAAATTGACCCCTACGAATTCTACGATGAATTGATACATTTCCAATACTGATAATTCAAAGCTTGATTAGTCGTGCTACTCCTCTTATTAATGTTCTGTAGGTACAAAGCAAAAACTAATTAAAGGTGTCATTCCTCTTGTTCGTATTCACTAGGCACATACTAGCTACTTCCATTGCAAGGAGTTTATTGGGAATTGAATGGATGTAGATGATGCCATTACGAAGTGTTTGCTCGGACTAGAATGGATGTGACAGTAAGTATAGACTAGTTGTTGTCATTACTAATCGTTTGTCTTCATGACATTATTTGACACAAACTGAAGATCGACAAAATGCTCAGAACAAATATTCCAAAGAGGTAACGGATTTTCAATGCATTTGCCTTAATATGTCTATGTGTTTTATATGTTAAGTTAGTGATTTATAGGAGGTGGTATGGCATAGGTTAGGTAGTAATATAGTTTTATAAATTTCTTTATATGTAGTTTACGTTTTTTCATAGTATATATTACAAGAAAATTAAACAAATTCATAAGAATGTTAAAACAAGTTCCTCAGTGAAACAATTTTGAATTGAGATTTTGAAATAGTTTTTTCTAGTTTTTTTTATGAGAAAATTGAGAAATTGAGTTTTGGTTAAATCACTTGTTTTTGAAGTTGTACACATAGTAATTTTGTAGATATTTAAAGAAAATGTGAAATGTCATTGTGAAATCCTTACCTTGTCTTTCCTTAATTTCTCAAAAAATTAGTGGGATCAAAGTCACCATTAATAGAGCGACCATTAATTCATATTTTTGTAGGATTCACATACAAAATATTATATGTTTCTTAGTAAATAGCTTTCAAGTACTAATTGTTCTTTATTTGCAAAATTTTGCTCTAATTATTTAATTTTTTTCTTCAAATTTTCTTTAATCTTGAGTAAAGAACGAATTATTTACACACAATTTTAAACATTGAACATATTTATCATAAATATAAGAATTAAATAAGGGTCTTAGAGTTCTAATTTTTTTCTCCACAAATAATATGCATACAAATATATAAGTAAAAAACACAAAAGGTAGTATTAGAATATATGTTCACACAAAAATCATATTTTGTTGAGAAAAATGCATAACTAGTAGTGAGATATATGTTATTCTTTGTCTTCAATTATAAAGAAAATAATATGCATACAAATATATAAGTAAAAAAAAAACCTAGGTTGGTATAGTAGAATATTTGTTGTTCATCTATGAAGATAGATTGTTCTTTGTTGTTCATCCACAATTTTGAGTTCATTTTTCACTGCTTCTCAATTGTTCATTTGCTGCTACTTCTCAGTTTTTCATTTTCTCATTTTCACAACACACGCACACAAAAATCATATTTTGTTGAACCAAATGCAGAATTGGGGCAGAGTTCAGGGGAGGAGAAAAAGAGAAGAGAATGATACCTAGAGTGGAGCTAGAGTGGATTTCAAGGCAAGGAGAAAAAGAGAGGAGAACAAGGAGTAGACATTAGAGTTCACAGGAGAAGGGTATAAGGAAGGGCACGATATAAAAGCACTAAAAAAAAAAGAGAAAGTATTGCATGTTATCCTCATTTCTATTACAACTGTAGCCACATGGACACTAAAGTGATAACCACATTGTCCATGAAAAACATTTCAAGATCATAGTACAAATTACGTATGAAAAGTGGAAATGCAAACATTTAATGTTAGAGAAGTAATGTTAGGATTATTTCTAGTATTACTTCATCTTGAAAAAAGTTATTAAGAAAATGTGTATTTGGTTAAAAAAATTGTTGTACCTATTTGATAAGTGGGGAAAAAGTGTCGGATGATATAGGAAGAAAAAACTATAGGATAATGTTTTTGATTTGCATGTTGTACTAATGGAAAATCCCAATCCCTTTACCATAGTCCCTGCTACCCGAACGAAAGGACTAATAACGTGGAGAAAGGTTTTAATCTTCAAAGTTCCTTTTAAAAATTAAATGGTGGTTGGACATGATAACTTGTGCATAGGTCATATGTTTTTCCTTGATATTGTAAATGTTAAAAAACATTATTCCTTTGAGTTATAAACATGATATGTGGTGTATAATTTATCTTCCCAACAACATTTTAAGAATACTTTAATGAAGAATGCTTTCATACGTGAATTTTCCAAAATCATGTTGAGAGTGGTTATATATGATAGAGTGGGCACATTTTGGATAGGAAAAACTTATGACTAAACCAGTTTTTTTTGTTTACACAAAAAGAAGAAGTGCTTCATGCTTAATCACATCAAATAATGTGTACCATAAGATTTTGATCGAAGTTTATCTTACGATGTAGATGTGGCGTGGAATGCATTATCATCATCATGTAAAAATGTCCTTTCCTTATTACCGCACATCCATCTAAGTCTACCCTACTTTCTAACTCCACTAATTACTAACTCCAACTTCATCTCAACATCTATAATTATTATCGCAATATTTGTTGCTACTATAGTTGAGATTTGAGAAAAAGTCGTGAGAAGTGGCGCAAGGGTGTAATCACAAAGGAACCCAATTAATGTACATGAGATGACCCTTTTTTTCTAAGACAAAGCTACCTAAATGTGGGATTATCCCAAATTTCCACATATACCTCATTAACACAACACCCAACTCCTTTGGGCTTACTTAGTCAAACACCAATTAGATGGAAAAAAAAAGTATGTAAAAGTCTTTATAGTTTTCCTTTCTATATCCAAATTGAATGGCATGCAAGATCAAAACCTCTCATGTAAAAGAAAAAGTAACCTTTTTTTTATGCTTTTCATATCTTTCATAGAAAAGTTAAATTTTCGTGGAGCAGCAATGACATCACTAAATAAAAAATTGGCTCCTTAATCATGTTTTTTTACTTGAGAAATGAGATTCTATATTTAAGTAACAATTTCCATGGTTTGTCCCTCACCAAGGATCAAACAATGCCCTTCACTAAAAGAGAAACCCCTTTGCATTGTTAATTTTAATGAATCCAATTCCATCTCCTTACTTAGAGAGAGTATAGATATTTTAGGGCACTAAAGGAACTGAATGAGCATGACTTCTAAATTTGGATTATTGGAAATCTTTTAGAATTTTTTTGCAAACGATTAAAGTGAGAAACAAGAAGAAACTAGAGATAAATCATGGGTACTTTTTGTTGATCAATATTTTATCATGTTCATTTATAAATGGAACTTTTAAAATTATGAAAAATATAGTCTATATATTGTAGGTATTGGGGGATGTAGGGTATGGGGAGATTTGTAAGTATTAAGGGTATAAAAAAGTGGTATTCGGTAAAAATGGGAGATATCTAGTAAAAATAACTTATTTTTTTATTGAAAATATGCATCCCAAAAGGGTTCAACAAGAGGAATTTTGGGAGATAGTTATTAATATCTACTAAAATTAGACAACACATGCTATGTAGCAAGTTTACTAAGTAAAAACTCAAAAAAAAATATAATAAATATGAAAAATCTATTTTTTTTTTATCAAAACTTGCTAATAACAAAAAATTCTCTCAACTATCAATTTTGATTTTTACTTTGAAGTTTTTTAAGACAATATTCTTATATAGCAAAAAGTGATAGACTAACTCCCAAAATATTCTCAAATAATAATAAATTCTCCATTTCTCAATTCTCAAAATATATATATATATATATATATATATATATATATATATATATATATATATAAATACAAAAATATTTTTCTGTCCTCAACACCAATCAATCAAAAGATAGATTATACCACTCATAAATAAAAAGTTAGATTATGGATATTATGTGTCAAAGAAATTCCAAAGTCTTCACTAATGATGCATGCCAGCATCTTGCTAGATATATGTGCTAACACATTTTTATTTGAAAGGGCTCTCTTAAATAAAAGGAAAATTGAAGCATTATTGATAGGGATTTCACCATCAAATAAACAATATAAAAAATATTGTACCTTAAGGGTACTCAATTTCCTATTGACTTGCAATGAACTAAACAAGACGATGAATCATCTTCTTTATGAAACCAAAATGCTTGGTAAGGGAAAGAATACTTTATTAAAGCAAAAATCCAAAATGCTTGGTAAAGGAAAGAATACTTTATTAAAACAAAAATCCCCGAGAAAGGAAAAAATCACGAGTTTTAGGAAACTAAAGGACCGTGATTGAAGATTTACTGAGAATTTGAGATTAGACATAGGTTTTGACTTTGGTGGGACATTATATGCCGTGTAGGGTTATTTATAACTTTCTCACTGCCTTAAACAAAATGAAAATGAAGTTAATGTTAAAAATGGGACAATTTTTTTTACAGAGTTGTGGAATTGTTGAATTATTAAATTTTAATATGGAATTTTAAAAAAAATGGAAATTATTTATAATGTTAAAATGTGTAAAATTATATATTTTATTATCAAAATTTTAATTCTTATTCCATTAAATTGTGATGAAGATTTTTTTAATATAATTTAATCAATTTGTCTCAAAAATAAACAAACAAACAAAAATGTTAAATGATCACGTGAATGGTCGTCATAAATGACGGACTGTCTCGTTAACTTGAAAGAAAAAAAAAATGCTTCACCCACGAATCACGATCACATTTTGTATCCGATAAGATTTTGGCCAAAGTGCTTGGCTTAGGATTAGGCCACGACACAGTTGCAGTTGGACATTAAATGACTTTTTTGTGTTGTTCCTTTGTTGTCTATTTTTCTGATTACAAACTGTTTAACTCCGCATTGCATTCTGACAATCCGGATATACGTCTCTCTGATTATGTTAGATTGAATGGTGGCAAACTGTTTAACTCCGCATTGCATTCTGACAATCCGGATATACGTCTCTCTGATTATGTTAGATTGAATGGTGGGGTTAGATTGTGGAGTGGGTTAATGGAGAGCAATCTTGTCTTTTGAGTTATTTTTATTGTAAGTTTTTTCATGGTTAGTTTTTAAATTTTTGGTTAATCCAGAATTTTGATTAATTTTTTGGGTATTTGGGTTGATTCAAAATAGGGCATAATTTCTTGAGTAAAGATCTGAATTGCATAGAACATTGATCCATGAGAAACTCAGACTACTCCTGAAAATTTGGCCAGATTCAAATCCATTTTTTTACCTGAAAAGTGGAATTCGAGAAGAAAGATTACTCCCAAATTAACTTGCTCCTTAAATTGCTGCTAGACTCTCTAATCATACAATATATGCACTCAGAAGCAATCTAATTCAGAATGTGCAAGGCTTTGACATATATTTGATGTTACATTTAACATCATCTTCACCATTTATAGATATACGGTATTCATAGACATACCATATACATTATAGATATACGGTATTCATAGACATACCATATACATTATAGATATTCATAGACATACCATATACATTATAGGCAGGAATTGGACATGACTGAAAAGTTTAATTGACTCACTCTACCCAGAGCGCATGAACTCTTGGCTCTTCCGACTCCTCGTCTTCCAGTGCTGCAATTAGTATTGCTAACTGTGGACAACTGTTGTAATTACAGTATATAAGTATTGTTTTTACAGTAGATTAGAACCTGTTGACGTGCTTTGTCTTTATAAAGAACCCTTGCACAATGGAATGCCCCGTGCATTCAAAGTTTGCTTATTTAGCCGAGAATTTGTTAATTAGGATCAGTTTACAAGGTATCTACGATCCTTCGATTTCGTCGATTTCGTTCGTGCAGTATTGCTAATCTTCAAATCAATTAGTTGAACCAGCATTCAATTGTAACGTGTATCAATTGTAGTGTGATTTAGAATTATCTAAATTTTTATTTTTTTTTCAATAGAAAATTAGTTCAAAATTATATTAAGATATAATTTAACTGATAATAAGGTGGTAAATAAGGAAAAACAATCATAGTTCATACAGCTTCCACAGGAGACAAAAGGTTAAAAATCACTACCATCAAAAATAAACTTTCATAAGAAGGCACTGTTCAATCTTAAACAGAAAATCACAGTAAAAATTGTCTTAAAAACAAAATGAAATTCAGAACATAATCAGATGCTTTAATGGACCTGCCCCTCGAGGCTCCCAATGATAATAAGTTATCTTGCCTTCATACTCAAGGAGAGCTTATTTAGAAAATTGATATGCTTCTTTGTTGAATTCTCTGTAGATGTGGTGGAAGCTAATAGCTTGAAATTTTTTAATTAGTTCTTTAGTTCTAATCTTCCAGCCTTCAATAGAACTTGCCTAAGCTGTCATCGATCATTGAACCGGTCTATTATCACCCTGGAATCACCCATCGCTTGAATTTTTGGGAGAGATAGATGACTAGCTAATGTAAGAGTGGTCCATATACTCAAGAGCTGAGCCTTAGTATTAGTTCCTTCACCACAATTTAGATACCATCTATAAACTAAGGAATCAAAGGTTTTAATCACTCCCCCTGCTCCAAAAACATTCCTATCACTCTGAGTTGCACCATCAAAAAAAGTGATAGAAAACCTTCTGAATGAGTGACCAGGCATTCTCTGATGCGGGCGAAAACTTGAGATGAAGGTTGTTGCTTGTAGAGTCCCAAAACCTTAACAAGCACAGATTGATATGAAGGGGCATCAATTTCAAATATAGCTATGTTCCTTTCGATCCAAATAAACCAACAAATAGTCGCTGGAAGAGTTGGAGACACCGATTTATCTTTAATCCAAATATAAAAACAATCTAAAAGTGTCTTACCTTCCCAAATCATTTTATGATTTTGAATAGATTTGATTCGATTCCAAACCTTCTTCGTAAGCATACAATCAATAAAAAAATCATTGACATCCTCTAAGCATCTTTTACATAAGACACACATGCTTGGGCCTTCCCATCCCTTTCTCTGTAAGATGTCCCATGTAAGAATTTTTTGATCTGTCACCAATAAGACAGAGATTTTAATCTTAAATTGAATATCCCACTTCCATATTTTATGCCTCCAACTATTCAGAACCGAAAAATTAAAAGTAGAGAATAGAGCCAAGTAAGAATTTTTAACAGAGAGAGTAGCAAAAGAGTTACCTCCAGTCCACATGAGCTTCTATGGAGTATCTATGATCTTCTCTTCAGCTCCAATAAGTGTTTTCCGAAAAAGATCCCATTCTTTCACAAGGTTACCAATCAATTCCAGGTCTGAGCTTTCGATCTGGTTCCCAAAATAATTGGGAGAATCTTGTTGAGTCGATGCTTGGGCTAGAACTGATATATTTTTCATATGAAGGTGATTGATAAGATCCTCGGATAGTAGTTCTTTGTTTCCCATCCCCAAGATATGGTCTCTACCTAAAGAGATAAGGTGACCAGAACCCGGCAACCAACTAAGTCAGTGAGTGATTAAATGAACAGACTTTAAAAGACTATTCCAAATCCTAGAGGGAGAGTTCTATTTGAAGGAGGCAGAATGAAACCAATTGATAAGGTTTGTATTCTGAAGATACTTGTCCTTGATAATTTTGTGCCAAATTCCATCTTGATTAAGGACATGCCAGAGAGAATTTGCATTTAGAGTTGTATTGAAATGAATTAAATTTCGAAAGCCCCAACCGCCACAGGATTTAGGGCGAGATCATATATCCCATCTGCAAAGGTGGTAATGATTGGTCTCACTATTCCCCTTCCATAATAATTTGAACATTAATTTGTGAATCTTATTAAGAACTGTGCATGGGATAAGATCCAGAGACCTCTAGTAAATCGGTTGGCTCTCCAGAACTAATTTCAGAAGGATGTATCAACCTCCCAATGATAACCAATTATTGCACGAGAGGCCAATCTTTTTCTCCATTTTTATAATTAACCAATTCCAATCCATCGCCCGCTGCGCACCAGTCTTTAAGTGATAACCCAAGTATTTGAAACCTATAACCAAAGCTGAAAAAGTATATGGAAGAACAGATTTAAAAGGAGTAAGATCCAACTCTGAAATGTCTTCATAATGTAGTGTTGTTTTCGAAACATTAACTTGAAGACCCAAAGCTTTACAGAATAAAACAATAAGTTTTTCAATTTCCAACCACTCTTGTAAATCAGCCTTCGTCAAGATTAAGACATCATCGACGAAGAATAAATGGAGAATGTTAATCATTTTGGAAACTTTGATACCTGAGAGATCTGGAAACTTAAATACCCATGGAAGCATTCTAATGACAAGCAAAGTAATTGCTAGACAAAAAATTTTGTCACTTCTTAGTTTATGGGCCATGCTCAGATAGGAATTCCTTTTGGGATCTTGTGGCGGCTAGTGGTCTGATGTCTCTTGAAAAATTGATCATAGCGAGAGATCTTAATATTACCCTTTCATCTGATGAGGTTTGGGGAGGTTCTATCTCTTCTCGTTCCTTGGCAGATTATTACAACTTATTATTACAATAAAAGAATTTAGTCGACTTACGGCCAGACAAGGTGGTTCCAGCCTGGCGCTATGGTCGTAAAGGAGCTCATGATATTGTAAAGATATTGTACAGATGCATAGTATCTGAAGGTTTATTATCTGTGTGTGGCCTATATCGCACTTTGGTAGAGTATCCATTCATCTCCGATCATGCTCCTATAATATTTCAGATGGATATTATGCTGAAGTATAAACCGTAACCTTTTAAACTCAACCCTCTCTAGTTGCTAGAAGAGGATTATAAAGAGATGGTTTTTCAGGTGTAGAAGAATCCTAAATTCAATTCTGAAGTGGGATGCCAACATAGATTGGTATGGAAACTAAAGGAATTAAAAAGGAAGACTAAATAATGGGTGAAACAGAGAGATTCAAAATTATTACTTCACATGGAGTCTCTGGAATCACAAATTAGAGATACTTTCCTGAGTGGGTAAAAAGCAGTGATCAAAACACAAAATTTTCACCATTTCGCAAATCACAGATGCATACAAAATCATATCCGGGATATTATTGATGAAGATGGAATTGGGCACTGTTGACGGGCGAAACAGTCCATCCGTCAACTGGAAGAGTGGAACCGATCCGGGGTTGTCTAAATAACCCAAGCCGTTTGGTATGAACCACCCTGACAAGTTTAACGGCTCCGTTGGACGCTCTGAGGTCTCGTAAGGAAACCAAAGAGAAAGTGATCTGAGCTAAATAATCTAAACTAAGGAAACTAGAAACTAATAAAAACAAACTTAACTTAACTATACTA
>JZKD02S2119304.1:31942-46262 GCA_000966675.3 Picea glauca
TTTGGATAGGTATTTTCGTCAACCAGCATATAGGATAGGCCATAAATCCATTGTGCACATTTGCATTATCCTATGACTGCAGTTCATATGCCTTAAGTTTGAACCCATTTAGTAGCGACATAGAACCTTCTTTTCTGCAACTAGAAGTGTTGTCATTGAATGGTAGAGACTTACCAAACATGGGTGCCCTAGTTAGAATCTCTATGCCATTCGGTGCCCAGGCAAAGATTTTTATCCGTAGGACCGAGAGTCTCTTATTGCTAATATATGACTTTGCGTTTGAACCTCATTCTTACTCATAAGCATGTTGACCTATACCTAGCGGGACTCCCAACGAGTCGGGTTTAAGCTCTTTTCCGACTCTTTCAAAAAGCGAAAAGATTTTTGAGTGAACTTGTCTCTTTCACACTCGTAAATTGGATTTGAAAGGACATCTATTTGGTGTAATTTTACCCCTTTTTCAAACCAAGTAGAATAAATTTACAAAAAAGGACATTTTTTGGCATTAAGTTGTAATTGCATCTCATTCTCTTGCTTGTAGTATTGAGCCTATTTTCATCCTATCACCTTAGCAGTTTGCATCATAAACCAAGTGGAGCCTTGCTTATATCCTTTGCAACTTGACACCCTATACCCCAAGAGGAAACATTCCCCCTAGTGTCCATATCCTGCATGCATCTCCTTGCATTGAGCATAGGTATGTTCCACTATTGGAACTAGTTGCTTACTAGCAACATTCTTTTCATCCTCTGTATCATACAATTCATGTGACTATGAAAAAAAAAAAGGCGGGCAGGAAAAAAGTATTATCTTATATTGGTAGCAGTTGGGTCACCTTTGAACACAACACAAAATTTTGAGTCCACTTTCCATCAAAATTTTGGGTTTAGCATGACCTTAGAAAGTTGAGCTCATTACTTATATTTTAATCCCCTGACTGGTTACTCTTCCAATCCCTATGGAGAGTTTGATTGGTGCCTCCTGCATCACAAATTTTCATCATTGAGTATATGTTTCCAGAGTCTTCCATATGTTTTATGCTCTTTTTCAAAGGATGTATATCAACCTGTGTCAGTCATTCCTCAGAACTCTTGACTTTGCATGTCAGTCATACCCTCAGTGTGTCTCAAAGTTACTTGAATTTGCATACCTATTGTGCACCCTAGTCCTACTTTCATCATTGGTAGGTAACCTTGAACCCAATATTCGACACTTCATCATTGGTCATTGATTGAGGGGTTTCCCTTGTGTTTGACGACAAGAAATATATTCACACAATGGGATTCGTGAAATGTATTGGATGCCATTAGACTTATTGGTGGTTTCCTCTCTTTTGTCAATATTTTTCCTTATTGGTTGCTATTCAGAGGGTCCTTTTTGTATATCCCTTGCATCTGGTGCACGCAAAAAGATGCACAGGGTCATTGGTTCATGAACATGTTCTTTGTCTTAGTTCTTCCAAATAATCAAGCTCCTTCTTTGTATCTCTTGTTGAATGATGAGAGATTCCTTAATTCCCTCCTTTTATCAAGTCTCCTTCCATCGACTTCATCCCATCTATTCTGGAAATGAGACCTGGAGTCCTTTGAGTACCTAGAGGCTTGCAGTCATTAGTGCCAGGTTCTCTCACCATCAACAGTTGGGAATACATCAATGTCTCTTGATCAATGGATTCTTCAAGTTTCCTACCTCAACACATTTATTCACACTTGTAATAATGTACTCAGTGCCTTGATACCTACTTTCATTATTGGTAGGCTATCTCGCATTTGTTAATGGTATACCTTTATGAATGTTAATAAAATGAAGTCTCATTGTGTTCGAACTCAACTCCTTTATTCACATGATGTGGAATTGCACCCTTGGTGGATCATGTAGAAGACTTGAATACACCAGTTCATAGTCGCAGTTTTCCTGATTTGTTGCTATCTTTCATCGGACCAGTACCTATGTGACTTTAGTGATCACGGGAGATTAGATTGTACTACATTGTATACCGATATATTTAGATTGGTTTTGAGATTGGTTTTACTGGGCCTTGTACATGACTATGACAGCCTACAACATGTAGCCACCTTTTTATTTTCTATTCATGGCCATGAACAGATTTTTGGTATATTTTCACATGGACCTACAGTGTAATTCAAATTGGCATCCATGTGTACAAAGTCAGTATAGATTATAATATTCTCATGAGAAACTAGTTCATCTAGTTGGGTCTCCATTACTCCACTTCTAGGTATTATAATGTATTTCAGCCATCTCAAATACTCCTTTGAACTCACACATTAGGGGGCATATGTTATAGCAAGATTTTCCTCAGCCTCTAAAAAATATTTCAGATGGCCTTTTCAATTTCCCTATGCAAACTTGAAGTCCCTTTTTGTAGTTCTCAAAGCTAAAAATAATATTTTTCCACATATATGCACCCTGACAGTTATACAACATGTGTATATGCAAGTTGCACCATTAAAACCCGCATACATCGGGTTTTGTGCCCAAAATTAAAAAATGGTGTCAGGTTTCCATGTCACATCACAAGATCCATGATCCTAGACCTTCCATATACTAGAAAAGTTCTAACTTGGCCCTTCAGTTCCATTAGAAGGCTATAAATGGGCCATATCCAAGTTGTGGAAAAGAAGAGAAGAATTCAACTTTGAGAGAAAACTTACTTTGGAGAAATTACTCACTTCATATTAATTCTGCATCCCTTTGTCCTTTTAAGTCTAAACACATTGTTCAACCCCCAATCTCTTCCCTGCTTGATGGATAACCTCATTGTCTCTCTTATATGATCTTGCCTTTGGTGGAGGCCTAGCTAGAAGGGACTTTGTTTCTCGGTTCCGAATGTGATGACACGGAATTTTGTCATTCATATACTTTTGTTGATTACATTTTAATAGAAATACTCTTTTCTCATCCAATTGATGTCTTGAAAATATTTGAATTGTTATTCCGTGGGCATATTTGTTAAGAATATTGATGGATTATGATATTAAAGGTTCTAACTTTATATATTATCACCATATGATTTTGTATCTTGGTTGTTGGGGACAAGTTGAAGGTATATTTCTTTGAGTCGAGTGCTCAACGATGGACTTCATCAAACATCTAGACAAGGTAGGCTCTTTATCTTTTCTTGTTAGCGTATTTGTTTATATAGCATACTTGAGATTAGAGTTGATTTCTGCAGTCATTTTCGTTTTTTGTGGTTTACCCCATGCCATAGAGTGATTTTCCTTGTAACATTGATCCAACATCCATGATATTTATTGATGTCTATTCTTCTTACAATTTACCGCCTAGTTCAACCACTACACAATATTTTGGCATGAACCCGCCATCTTTTGGTTTTCCCGAAGGACCTGGGAATTTCTCTTTTTTCCAAAAATCTTATAGTTGATATTGTTGGTGCTTCATCTTTATCGGAAACATCAGTGACCCAAGTAACCCCAAATCAACTACTTGTGCATGCATATCCTTTCACACATGGTTCATGTAATATTCCTGCTTCACATTTTCCAGACATGCACACACCAAGTTCTTTACTTGGTCGTCCCATTGGACAAATGGATGATATTCAATTCATTCATAGAACCATAGTTACAGAAGCTACTCATCCTCCATATCAACCATCGCAGATGAGTACACCCTACATTGGAGGTCAATCTTCAATGGGATGCCAACCTTTAGCTGGGGGCCAACCTTCAGCTAGAGGGAAATTTCTCACTGGGGGAAACCTACATGGTTGAAACATCAACAAGCCCGAGGGAAATCCTCTCCTATAATCCCTTCTATCCTTACTACCACTCTCATGTATCCAAGAAAACCATTTCCAGGATTTTATAACCCGTTGTGGGGTCAACCTAATCGGGTGGGAATTCCTTAGCAAGGAACTTTTCCCTATTAATCCGTAAACCCCACGATTCCAACGGAATAGTCCCTTCAACTGCCATATATGGGGGGACCATCAGATTAATCACAGTATGTAGGAGGTCCATCTATTCAATCACATTACATGGGTGGACAACCAAGACAACCACCTTACATGGGTGGACAACCACCGTACATGGGAGGACCATCTAGTTTTTCCATCTCACCGCAACCTGGATATGGTCCTACTAGTGTTCATATGCGACATGGTTATCACCAATATCCACATGCTAACCGACATTTACCATTATTGGCTACGTTATATCTTCCATAAATGACACTTTTAACAAATGATCCCATTTAGCATGCCCAATTTTGGCCCACCATCCCTTCTAAATTACCATCCGACATCCTAAAATTTGACAGAAAATCTGGGGAATATCCTTACAATCATGTTATGACTTTCCATTCATGGTGTTCTTCCAAATATTTGATGGAAGACTCTATCCGTTTGAGACTTTTTCAGAGAACACTTGCAAGTGCAGCAACCAAATGGTATATTGAGTTGTCACGTAACTCCTTTGTTGACTTTAATTCTCTTGCCATGAATTTTTGGACACCTTTTTAGTTTCTTATATGATAAGATATCAGTATAGATATTTTGACCTCACTCTGGAAATCATCTTCCACCCATATATCTGATCATATTCATGAGTGTATACAATGGAGACAGTTGATTAAAGAACCAATTCCAGACCAACTCCTTGTGAATTAGTTTACAAAGTCACTCTTTCCACCCATCGCTCGTGATGTTTCTGTGGGTAATGCCATTATTGAGGAGTAGGATATCAATCATGTTCAATATTTGGAATTGGTATATTCTGAGTCCGACACACTTTATGATCTGATCCCTCATGTTCCTCACCCATCGAATGATCCAACAAGACCTGCTCCAGAACTAGTTTTTGTTTCAGACACCAAAACTACTTATGCTCGTGCTCAAACCTCTGAGGTGAATGTGGTCCAATCCACTTCATCTCAAAAACAAGGAGGTAAGAAGAATAAAAAGAGTAAATCCAAGAAATATTTTTACCAACATGATACTACAAATACTTTTGATACTCAACCGAATAAGAAGGCTAAGTTTCCTTGCATGATTTATGACGAGGACCACTACACAAAATATTCCCCTCATCATGAAGAAATCACTAAATTTATGAAGGGTACCTCCCAATCAGTTCAATAGAAACATCTGGTTGCACAAATCCCTGCCCCTCCACAAGGGGGTAACACATGTCATTCCCATCATGGGGATGCTTCTTCAAGCTCCTCTGAGGTATATATGTTTAACACAATTAATGTAATGACTCGATAAAATACTTATGACACTCCTCCATGTGATAAGGCTAATGGAAATGATATCAAACATCCCTCCACATCCACTCCTCCTCCATCTTCCAATCCTCTTCATATTGAGAAGCCAATTTTTGACGCAGTGTTGCGCCCGCCTGCCTAAAAGTGTAATTCAAAAAGTGACATTTAATCCAAATTCCCGCGTTGCCCAAAACTACAATATTGTTTAAGATTTGGCGCAAGAACCTTGTGCTATATCAACCCTCGAAGTTCTATAACACTATCCAAGTCAACGCAAAACCTTATTGTCATATATTGGATCCATGGATCTGGAGGAATTGAACTTGATTGCGTTTAATCTAGACTATCTTAAGGAGAGGATCTCACACCACCTAGCATTCCAAATTCAAATTTCGTTCGGTGGGAAGAACATCCATCGCATTTTTTTGGATGAATGAGCCTCTACCTATGCCATGTATTTTCCTTGCTGGAGAGCCCTTGGTTCTCTTAAACTTACCCTATCTCCTACCACCCTAAAAGCATTTGATGGACATGATTTCCAACCTCATTGACTCTTGCAATCTTCCATTGTGACATTGAAGGGTAAAACCGTTTCGGTCGATATTGAAGTGGTTGATGTGCCCCTGGATTATAATTTTTTACTTGGTCATAGTTGGTTCTATGAGATTACCATCGTCACATCTTTGGTGTTTTATATTTTATGATCTCCCCATCAAGGAAATATTGTCAATCTTGACCAACTTGACTATATAACACCAGATCTCCACAATGTTGTAGCAAATAATGTCCCTTTTCTAGGACAGTCTATTCTTGAGAGTGTAGGAGTAGGTCTCCTTAAGGATTCCTCACTCATGGTGTTTTTTCCTTTACCCTCTCCTAACACACTATAGGTTTTTGGTTTCCATGTTAAATATGATTTTGACTCAGGCACGACAATCCCTAGAATCACTTGCTCCTTTGGTAGTACTTGGTCATAACAAGCAGAGTTTTTTTCCTGTTTCAAGATCGTTAAAAAATGAAATAGATGCTAATGATCACAATTCATTGTCTCATTTAAGCTTGTTAAAAAATAAATAGACCCCCCTCCATTCAAATCGATTCTCACTCTAGATCGAATACTTGAACCTTCTTTTCCTCCACCTAGTGAAAATATTCCTATTAGTAGCTAGACACCTAAAAAAGGAAATAAGAAGAGTCTCTAGAGGAAACGATGCTTGGGGGGAAGTTCTCTAGCCTATGACCATCATGCTAGAGAAAGGCTACTAGATTATATCACGGGAGCTGGGGAAAACTACCTTTAGAGAGACCCACTTCTAGGAGTGATCCTCTCTTGGGGATCATTCCCATCATAACGTAGTAGTATTTTCTGGAACGATCTTAGTATTTTTTCTTTCTCATTCTCGTAAATATATGAGAATAGGTTACTGGGCTCAATATTTTTTATTTCTTGTGATCGTATACATGAGAATAGGTTTCTGAGTATACTTTTATCTCTTTTTCAGACTTGTAAAAACTATACGAAAAAGGAACTCTTTGGAGTTTCCTTTAAGCTCTTTTCAAACTCTCTAAACATGAAAAGATTGTCAAGTGATCTTGTTTCCTTTCACACTCATTAAAAGGTTTGAAAGGGAGTCTTTTGAGTGGTATTTTATCTCTTTTTCGGCCTCACGAGACTAATTACAAAAAATGAATACTCTAGTCAAGCATGACTAGAAGATTTCTCTCTTGTATTGTTTTACACTTTTTTTATCTTGGGAGACTAAATTTACGAAAAATTCATCCATGGATTCATATTTAAGTTATTTTCAGACTCTCTAAACATGAAAAACCATCGATTTTACCTTCTTTGGGCTCTTAAAAATATGCATCAAAGGACCTATGTGAGTCCAATATCCAGGACCCATACACGACCGAACCCCTCCTTCTTCAGGTTCGTTAAACATATGTCGAGGGACTCATCAAAGATGAGATATATCGAGATTTTTTGTCCTCCTCAAACTCATTAAAAAAGAAAGAGGTACTCATCAATCATTATTATAGCAAGATTTTCCTCACCCCATGCAACTTGCTCATAAGGCCTTTTCCATTTCTCTATGCAAACTTGAAGTCCCCTTTTTGCAATTCCCAGAGATAAAAAACATAGTTTTCCACATATACACACCCTACAACTATTACATCCCATGTACATCAGGTTTTGTGCCCAAAATAAAAATGGTGTCAGGTTTCCATGTCACGTCACGAGATCCATGATCCTTGACCTTCCATATACTAGAAACGTTTCAACTCGGCCCTTCAATTCCATTTGAATGCTATAAATGGGCCATATCCAAGATGTGGAAAAGAGGAGAATAATTCAAATTTGAGAGAAAAGTTACTTTGGAGAAATTATTCACTTCATATTGAGTCTGCATCCCTTTGTCCTTTTAAGTCTGAACACATTGTTCAGCCCCCAAGCTCTTCTCTAATTGATGGAGAACCTCATTCTCTCTCTTATATGAGCTTTCCTTTGGTCACAGAGGATTGAAGTGGTGGAGGCCCAACTGGAAGGTACTTAGTTTCTTGGTTAAGAACGCGACGACACAAAATTTTGTCATTCATACAGTTTTGTTGATTACATTTTAATCGAAATACTCTTTTCTCGTCCAATTAATGTCTTGCAAATATTTAAATTGTTATTCCATGGGCATATTTGTTATGAATATTGATGGATTATGCTATTATATGTGCTAAATTTATATATTATCACCATATTATTGTGTATCTTGTTTTTTGAGGACAAGTTGCAGGTATATAGCTTTGGGTCAAGTGCTCAATGATGGACTTCATTAAACGTTCGGATGAGGTAGGCTCTTTATTTAGTCTTGCTAGCATGTTTGTTTATATAGCATACTTGATATTAGAGTTTATTTTTGTAGTCATTTCCATCTATTCTAGTTTACCCCATTCCATAGAGTGATTTTCATCGTAACAGAATTGGCGATCATACTGTGGATTGAATCTTCTTTTCAGTGTTTGGAGTTTTTTTCTCCTTTGATTGCTCTTGGTTAGCTTGAGTTTTCTTGTCATCTGACTTCTTGACAACCTATTTTCATTTTGAGTCCGAGTTTATTTTCCTTATCCTTAACTTGGTAGTGTTTTAATACATATACATGGGTTTTCCCTTGAAATACGCATAATTATGCAAGATGTTATTTTGTAGGGAGCGTGTATACACAATTTTCTCCTAAACAGTCGCATACATCATCCTTGTTTTATTGATTTCTGATTTTGGTGTTTGTTGGGTAAGTTTTGATGGTTCTTGAGCCTTCTTGGGTCTCTGTCATGACTGTTAAGTACCTACAGAGTGATAGGAAACCTCTATTTGGTTGAATTTCAGACATTTTTTTCTTTCTCATCATCTTTTTTATCGGTTGTCCTTGCATCTTGGGATGGGTGTTTTCTTCTTGATATCCTTGGTTTTTTTTTTTTTTTTGGTTTACAGTAGGATTTATATATCAAGATATTGTTAAGTCCTTGCATTTTCATTATTTTATATTGAAAATACAAAAAAAATACATTTTGGATTATGGAATTTGATCTTTTGGGTTCTTATTATTGATCTTGATACATTTATGGAAAGATTGCATCTTATTTGAAATCGTAGAGTTGAATTGAAAATTGCATTTTGAAAAGCTTATCATTTGTTGAGAATTGAATTAGGACTTTGCATTATATTCATATTCATTTATTTTACTTGCTGAGTCATAACATCATTAGTTTCAAGACCACATATTTTGAGTAAATAAAGACACTAAAAGTAATGATGATAAATTTAATATTGATTAGACACAATTTTATTTTTCAATGTGCACAAACTAACTTAAGATTTAGAGCCTTGGAATAGGATTTTGTGAGTAAACTTCTCCAAGGCTATTAAACTCAACATATGTGTCTGACTAAGAGAGTGGTGAAATCCATTGTATAATTGGTGATGTCAGGAGGCTCTGCTCACAACGGAGTTAAGCACGAGGTCATGCGAAGTCAGTTGAGGAGATATCCTTCCAATACCTTCTTGACGTTAGATATATTTCTGGGGATCTATTCGTATATGGGGTATTGATAGTACATTTACCTCTATGAGAGGTGGATCTTTTAAGATTTAGGGATTTGTTACCCTACCCATATGGTGGACCTGACTTACGATTGTTCTCCTGCTTATTGGTTATATCTTGGTGGATTTATTTTCTTGACATAGGTAGCCACATAGGTTACTTGCAGGGGTTATTCTGTAGGTACCCTGAGTCAGATAAGGATTGAAAAACACACAGCCTTTATGGAGAATTACATCTCCGAGGGTATATGACTGAATACGTTGTTAACCCCAAGAGGGCCCTTATAATGGATTTTGATACCTCTGATATTTTGAAGGGAGTCTCAGGCCCCTCTTGGGTGAGGCATACCTACTTTAGGGAGGGAGGACCCTTTCAACCACTTTATCCTATTTATGTGCATATTGGCCTTTTTGTTTATTTTGGTGCTCTCTTTGATTGTTAGTTGGCCTTAGGAATTATTTTTTATATCTCAAGTCTTGAGTCATCATGGAGCCAGACCTGCTTCCTCGCAGGTCTCTTCGTCTATTGAAATTACCACCGCATATTGAGACATTTCCTTCTAAAAGGCATAAAGTTATCAAACTTGGTACACACACTTCCACCTACCAGACTTGTGGTCATATGAGTAAGAGTACTGAGTCGAGTCAGAAAGATACTAGGACTCCTTCAACTCCCATACCTACCATAGTTAATGGTACTCCTTTGACACCTTCAACCACCATGGTTGTAGTGTCAGAGGTTCTCTTCATCACTCCTATCCGGCCTATGGTTGATAATCAACCCATAGTCACGCACCCTTTTGGGTCTCTTTTGCATTCGTCAGGATACAATACTCATTCCATCCCTTTCTCTTATGGTATGTCGAATCTCACATAGAAATTTTATTCATACATTCCAGTGAAGAATAAAAATCCTATTATTGGACTTGGGGGCATGGCTCCTCCACATATTCCATTCTCGTTTGGCGGTGCTCATATTCCTAAAACGACTCCTACAATTGGAAGCCAACCTCCCTTTTACCCTGGGTCTAATCATAGTCTTAATTATCCTGGACAGAGTGGTCAACCAAGAGGACAAGATCATGCTTATGTTTTATCCTTCACACCAACCCCCTCCACACTGATTCAAACCAACATGTTTGGCATGATGAATCCACCTTTATTCTTCGGATTTCCACCCGAGGGAGGTCAGTTTCATAATTTGGGAAACCCCCAACCTGGAGATACTCGGGCTGGGGGAAATATTTACAACCCTCATTATAACATTCCTATTGGAATGGTTCCCAACCAATCCATTTTGAATCAATTAGGAGGGGGGCGGGTTTCAATACCAGACAAGGACATGGTGCATACCAGAACCCTGGATGGGTTGAGATTCCCCAACCTTAATATTTCCCAATACTTTAGGGAAAAATGTCATAACCCGATCTCCCTTTTCTGGCCACGCTCAATTTTTCAGACTTGTCAAGCTTAATGAACGACCTGGTGCATTATGACCCAACATGCACCCTTGTCCCCACCAAGCTTCCTTAGGATATTTTGAAATTCGAGGGAAAGAATGGTGAGGATCCTGGTGATCATGTCACTACTTGTGATCTTTGGTGGTCTTCCAATTCCCTTAATGACGATTCTATTCATTTAAGATTGTTTCAATGCACCCTCATGGGGCTCACGATGAAATGGTACATAGATCTACTTGGGGGGACATATGGTAACTTTAACCAGATGGTTTTAGTCTTTATCAACCACTTCCAATTGTCGTTTCATTATGATGTCGACATAGAAATTATGTTGGCCCTCCACCAGGATAAAGCCACTCATATCTTGGATCACATCCAAGAGTGGCATAGACATAAGAGGTTGATCAAATCCTACATTCCTCCAGAGTTCTTGTTGGAATGGTGTATTAAGTCTTTACTTCCTTATATTTCAAAGGATGTCTCTACATCCAGGTTAACATCTGAAGAGGAAGTGATTTTAAAACCCCAACAGTTAGATCTCATTTATGCTCAGTCTGGGATTTTATACAAAATTCTTCCTGATGCACCGAGGTCAAACTACGACCCTAGACAGAAGCCAAGGCCTCATGTTGATGCCATTATAGGCTCCACGAATGTTAAATCTATAGACTTGGTGACAAGTCAGTTGAAATAGTTGTCTCTAAGTCAATCTGTAGGAGGACAAGATTCGTATGTGTCCTCCACTCCCACTCAGTCATTGGATGTACATTCTATGCAATATTCGACTAACCTAAACCGTAACCAGCAACCAGGGGGGAATAAAAGGAAAGGACATAGTCACAATCATAAGGGTGGGAGGAATGATAATAAACCCAAGGAAAACACTAATAATTATAGATTGAAGGTTAATACGGGTGATGGAAAGAAAGAGAAGAGGAAGGTGAAATTCCCTTGTAAGCTTTGTATTGATGATTACCTTACCCACCTATGCCCCAAAATCGAGGAAGTTGCGAGGATTTTATCTCTATCACTCATTGTGCTGACTAATCCTTTTCCACATAATCATCACATGGCCTCGTGCTTCTCTAATGATACAAATATGGTGAGTGGGAATCAAAACCCACCGGCGCAAGACAGTGACCGTCTATGCATCAATATGGTCAAGTCTCAGGTTAATGTAGCCACTCAGTCTTGCGATTCTAGTTCTTCATAGGATTTTCCAGATCTAGAATATTCCCCTCCTTTGGAGACGCCTTTACAGATCGAAAATCTAGAGCCTCCACCTCATATTTCGAAAGGAGTACTCAAACTATCTACCCACAACCCTAATGCTATAGCTTCCCGTAACTACTCTATTGTTGAGGATCTGGGTCAAACCCCTTGCGTGATTTTGACTTTGAAGGTACTCTAGACATGTCCTTCACATAGGAATTCATTTTTATCTATGTTAGGATCTATAGAACCCTGTGGCTCTAAGGTTATCAAGTTTGACGTCACGGATTTGAAGCCTCACTTGCCTTACCACGTGGCCTGTAAAATCCATGTGGATTACTCAAAGTATACCATCAAATGCATTGTTATTGATGAAGGCGTTGCAATGTGTGTGATGTCCCTAAACTATTTGAAAGTCATTGTCTCTCCAACCCTCTCTCAATATTCGACCATGTTGACCACATTTGATGGTCATTTTTTCCGTCCCCACGGTATTCTTCCTATGTTTCTGGTCCAGTTAAGTGGGATGATAGTGGAGGTGGATGTCAAGGTGGTTGATACGCCTCTTGACTATAAATTATTACTAGGGAGTAACTGGACTTATGCTATGAGTGTAGTCATGTCATCCACTTTTCGTACTTTATGCTTTCCTCATGATGGGAAAATTGTGACGATCGATCAATTTTCCTTTGCGCATGCTAGTCCCAATGCATCAGTTGGACCTTCGATCCCTGTAATCGAAAATTCTCATCCGACAACTAAGGATATTGGTGTCATAATGTATTCATCCCTTATGGGTACCTTTGATTTTGTGGCACCAATTCATCATATATATGCCATGTCCAGTAGGTCTACTTCATCAATGAGGTTTGTTCCTTTCCGCACTTTGTATTTTAACAATCCTTGGACCCTACCTTTTATGAACCTGTCTTGTGAAGGTCAGTCACATACTGGAATGACAATGCCACTGTCGGCGGCAGAGATAGCATATCAGGTTGTTCTTGACTCTTTTTCCAACACAGATATCATCTCCTCATAGACGGACGAGGATGATCCAATTCTTAAGCCCGTATGGTCCACTTAATTGTATTTCTCACATGATTTCCTCAATGATACTTTACCTTCAGATGAAGCAATCATAGAGACCATGAATGGTTCTGATAGGCCATGGGATGATATGCATCATCTCTTTTACTTCATACTAGAGTTTTCTATAATCGAACAAGATGATTTTAGATCTACCTTGAGAGAGATACTCGATCACATCATAGTTCCACTTGATACGCATGAAATTTATGTCGAAGGAAACATAGCGAGTATTTATCCTACCATCATGATCGAAATCTTTCGTATTTCTGGTAAAATTGAAAATGTATACATCGGTGTGGATTGTTTGCCTGAAGAAATTTTGATCTACACCTAGCTATTCAAAGAATTATGTGATGAAAATGTATTTGCCAGAAATCGACCCTTGAATTGTCTAACATGAGATTAAAAAAATACCCGGATGCTAAACCTGTTCGACAATGACTTAGAGTTGTTAATCCTAGGAAGGCCCCTGCTATTAAGGTAGAGGTGGACAAACTACTTAATGTATGTTTTATCTACCCGACTCCCTTGACTGAATGGGTATCCAATCTCATTCATGTGAATAAGAAGCAAGGAACCATCTGTGTATGTATGGATTTTCGAGACCTGTCACCTGAATAAGGCATGTCTTAAAGAAAACTTCCTGACACATTTCATTAATCAAATTCTTGATGAGTTTATGGGAAGAAAGGTTTTTTATTTTATGGATGGATTTTCATGATACAACCAAATTCAAATTAAACTTGAGGATCAAAATAAGATGACATTTATTTGTCCTTGGGGTACTTTCGCATACCGGAAAATTCCTTTAAGCGTTAAAAACGTTGAATCAAACTTCTAAAGATCCATGACCTTCACTTTTCACGATATGAAGCATATAGTCGAAGCTTATCTCGATGATCTCACCGCTCACTCTCACAAGAGAGTGGATCATGCTTCCCACCTTCGGCTATATTTTGAAAGATGTTGTTATCACCCCATAAATTATGGGAATTAACTTATGACTTGGATATTATGGATATTATATGTATCTAGTGTTTGTATTGGCAACTGATTTTTCATTTTAAAAAGAAAAGAAAAGAAAAGAGAAAGAAAAAGGAAAAAGAAAAGAAAAGAAAAAGAAAAAGAAAAGAGAAAGAAAAGAGGGCATAAAAGAATTGAAACAAAAGCCCCATGCAATAATAGTAACTTGGTCATACCTTTCAAGCATGACCAAGTT
>JZKD02S2119326.1:9946-26271 GCA_000966675.3 Picea glauca
TATATTACAATTAAACCCTTTACATTTTTGGTTGTATATGGCCTAGAAGTGGAGACCGAGTAGCGATAACAAAAGTCATAAAAAAGTTTGAAATATAGGTTACAAATTTTAATTTGAAAACTAGTTAATACCCCCTGTCATGGTATATGATTAGGTTGATGCTTTGTGTTTGTAGTTGATTTCTATTTAAGTGCTTGACTATGCATTTGAAAAATAATATTAAGATCATGACATATTTATCTCAAGATGCCAAAGCATAGCAAGGGGAATATGAGTTTGGAAAAGAAATTATAGAATAACCAAATTTTGGTTTAAGTATTTGTATTGTGAAAAAGTGAACGCGTGCGAAGAAATAGGACAATCACGATTTTCGAAGCTTCACACATAAAAGTTAGTAAAAATAAGTGTGTGGAGGTTAGGATGTGCGAGAAGCAAAAAAGGTAACGTTCTCCGCACAAGAGATCACATTTATCATAACTATGTAAAAAACAAGTAAAAACATGCATAAAACTTAGTAAAAAGAAGTATGTGGAGGTGAGGATGTGCATGAAGCAATGTAAAGTGTGTCGATGTTAGGATATGCTACAAGCAATGTAAAGTGTGTAGAGGTTGGGATGTGAAGGAAACAATGTAAAGTGTGTGCATGTTAGGTTTTGTGGGAATAAAATGGGGTAGAGCTCCCTGCACAACAGATGTTCCTTGAATACAACATTGAAATTGAAAAAAGCATATCAAAAACTGGTTACTAGTATCACTACTTCTTTAAGAAAAGCTTAAAAAATACAATGTGCAAAGGACTAAAGAGATGAAATACAATGCAAAAGAAGAGGAATTCTGAAACTTCCATCTTAAAAGGAAAAATAATGTTTTTAACGAGAACAATGGAAAAGAAGACAATGAACAAGGATGTGTTGGTCTACTAGACAATGTTCAATCAATATTGTTGATCTCTATCAATGTTTAAGTTTTGAAAACAACCCAAGCATGATAAATCCCCCTACATTTTTTTAAACAATTAAATGGACCGAGATAAATTCTCATCATACACAGAATTAAAACAAAACCTGAGAATGGAGTAGGTTTTTTGGGTAAACATTCACAAGGAAAGAAAGGTATGAGAAATGACCAGGTTCTATTCTATTCAGTATTCACAATATGACAAAATTTACAAATCATAACATAAAGTTAAAAATATCATTTTTTAGAATGAATGTAAATGCCACATATGCATAGAACTTAACATGATATTTCATTGAAAAATCACAAAGAGTGAACACATAATTGAAAATCCAGTTTGAAACTCAAAGTTTGGAAAATCACTATCCATGTGTGCCAAAATAGTTCTTTGACAAGCTCAAAAATATATACAATTGTCTTTTAAATAATGTCTCTAAAAAGTAAAGTCATTTGTCCAAACAGACTGGGATTAGGGCTCCTGTGGACCATTAAATTGAAGAAAGACCTGGAAGAAAGAAAGAAATATATTTAGAAATGGGTCTTAGGTTTTCATAGATCATAAAACAAATAAGACCGAGGAATTACTAAGTCAACAAAAGGAAAGAAGAGAAAAAGCAAATGTAATGGATGCTTGAATTACCAAGAAAATGTTATGTTGAATTCTATTTACACGGTTGACTATGCATTTGAAAAGTAATATTAGGATCATAGCATCATCATCGCAACATGCCAAAGAAGGGAGAGAAGAATAAAAGTTTGGAAAATATATGATAGAATAACTAAATGTTTGGATTAAGTCTTTGTACTATGCAGAAGTGAATGTGTGTAGAGAAATAGGACAATCATGAAATTATCAAAGCTTCGCACATAAAATCCAGTAAAAAGAAGTGTGCAGAAGTTAGGATGTGCAAGAAGCAAATGAGGTAAAGTTCTCTACACAAGAGATCACATTTAACATAGAACTATGTAAAAGCAAGTAAACACATCTAGCATAAAAATTAGTAAAAAGAAGTATGTGGAGGTGAAGATGCATGGGAAGAAATGTAAAGTGTGTAGAGGTTAGGATGTGCCAAAAGATATGTAAAGTGTGTGAGGGATAGGATGTGTAGGAAACAATGTAAAGTGTGCATAGGTTAGGTTTTGAAGAAAGAAAATGCAGTAGAGTTCCCCACACAATGTTGAAATTGACAATAACAGCTCAAAAATTGGTTACTATTATCACTACTTCTTTAACCAAATCTTAGAAAAGACAATGCAAAGGACTAAAGAAATGAATGACAATGCAAAAGTAGAGGAATTCTCAAACTTCCAATTTAATAGGAAAAACTATTTTTTAGATGAGAAGAATGGAAAAGAAGAAAATGTACATGAAAGTGTTGGTTTACTGCAGAATATTCAATCAATATTGTTGATCTCTAAGGATGTTTAAATCTTGACAACAACCCGAGTAGGAAAAATCCTCCTCCATTTTTTAAAAAAATTAAATGAAGTAGGATAAATTCTCATCATACGTAGAATTAAAACAAAATCTGAGAATGTAGAAAGTTTGTCAAGTAAACATTCATAAGGAAAGAAAGGCCTGAGAAAGGGCTAGGCTCTATTCTTTTTAGTATTCACAATATCATACATAATTTAAAAATCATAGCATAAAGGTCAAAATATAATTTGGAAGAATGCAAGTAAATGACCACATATGCAGAGAACTTAACATGATATTTCATTGAAAAATAATAAAGAGTGAACACATACTTGAAAATTCAGTTTGAAACTCAAAGTCAAGGAAATCACTAGCCATGTATGCCAAAAACGTTCTTCGGAAATCTAAAAAAATATACAATTGTATTTTAAATAATGTCTGTAAAAAGTAAAGGAGTTTGTCCAAACCGATTGGGATTGGGGATCCCATGGACCATTAAATAGAAGGAAGACCGAGAAGAAAGAAATAAATATAGTTTGAAATGGATCTTAGGTTTTCACAGATCATAAAAGAAATAATTATGATGAATTACTAAGTCAACAAAAGAAAATAAGAGAAAAAGAATATGTAACAGATACTTGACTACTTACCAAAAAGGAAATGTTTTGTTACTCTAGTTTGTCTATTGTTTCTATATATATATATATATATATATATATTCTTTTATAAGTTTTTTTCTTTGGGATTCTGTTTTTTGTGTGTGTGAATAAAAAAGGGGAAATTCTTATTATATAACTTTTGCAGTACAAAAAAGCCACATGGCTACAGTCTACCAGTTGTTCCGCCAAATTAGCATAAACTAGAATAGGTGGAAGACTGTGATGTCATTGTTCAAAATGGAAATCTTCTATCTTCCCTACCAAATCGAAACCAGAGCAGGTGGCGGATTCGATTCTTTGCAGGATTGTGCTAGGAAACCAAGAAAGACAGAAGACATAAACTGAAAACAAAATACATAACTGTAAAACTTATATGTAGCAGTTCAAGGAGTCGAGCTGAGAATTCTTGTGATATCCAAAGCAAGTAGATTACTCATTTTCACCTAAGGTTGTGTCGCTCGTGTCACCGCTGAGGGGGTCGTCCCTCAGCTAGAGAATGAATGACCTTGCGCATGTCGAAAAACGCTGGGATGTTGGTGCATTCGAGTAGGATTCGTAAAGCATATCAATTCATTGATGCATGAGGGTGTCCTGATGAATTTGATAACCCATGTGGCTTCTGATCTCAAAGAATAGTGTGAACTGCTCCATATGGAAGAAGGGTGGTGGTTCCTGGCCAAAATCTGGGAGTGTCGAGAGTGAAAGGAGGCACCAAGACTGGGCCACCCTCCACCCCCATGCCTAAGACTGTTGCAGCCTCACTTGAGTCCTCTTGAGCCTCTTCCATAACCTCCACCACCCCAAGCTCCTTTGCTACAGATTCATTGGTTTGAATTGTATCCTCAGGGTATAGGTGGAGGAATTCCTCCTCAATTATGCAAGTAGTCTCTTCCCTGGCTTCCTGCACCTGCTGGGATATTGTTGGAGGGCTACCAATTATCTGGTGTTGTGAAAAGGAGGGATTCTAGAGGGACCTGGATAGGTTCCTCTGGAATATCCTCCTCCACATATGCCTTTGGCAACATTCTAGGATTCTCCCATCGCTAAGTCCAGGATATGGATAGGGCCTGCTACAATCTCTGCACCCTCCACTGTCTAGCTGAAATACTGTACCAGGTAGGGCCACGACATGACCTGCCTCTTTCCCTTTGCATGGAGGGGTCAAAGAGGGTGAGAATGAGCAGGGTAAGAGCGATGGAAGTTGACTGGATGCAGTGTCGATGCTCAGAGCATCTGAGATGGTGGAGAGAAAAGGTAAGATGGATCCATCATTGTCTGAGCGAGAGGATAATGTTGAGGCCGGACATGACCTCTGTACCAAGCTTCCCCCATATATTACACCTTATGACCGCCATTTTACTCGTGTGATGGAACTTTCCTCCTCTTCGCATCGGGCAGTAATGGCCTCCTCCCATTTAATGGTGAGGGGAAGGGTGTCGACCTGCCATATTAATGGTGTGGGTATGGGGAAGGCTACGTGGCCTCCCTATGCAACATGGCACCCCATCTGGTAGTTTCTTTGGGCTTCTGTTTAAGTAACTATCTCTGGTGGTTATTCTGGGTTAACAATCTGTTCCAAGCCGTTCTTGACCCAATGATCAATATAGTCCTTGATTGGTGGGATGGTGATTTCTTGCTTAACTTTAAGCACAAAAATATGCTCCTCTACTTCTTTGCATTTCTCCTAGAGTTGGTTGATGGTTGAGAAGTGGTCTTCATTGTCATTAACAAATGTGACAAGCCATTGCTTGATTTATTCTTTGGGAAACTCCACGAGGATGTCGAATTCATTAGCTAATGAGGTATTCATTTTCTCCAAGTGACTATCAAGTTCTTCTTTAGTGATCATGGTTGAATTACTGAAAATTTTGGGGCCCTGCAATTCTTTAAAAACACCAAATTCTTTTAAAATAACATCTCCTCTCCTTTAATTGATTTTTTCACAAGAAACAATTGCATCTTTTAGAATTTTTAATCGTTCTTCCTAACCTGCCTTTATTTACTTTATTTTTTTATTTTAGGGTAGTCCCTACTGATTTCTTTGATGGTCAGTCATACTATTGACCCGTGTGATGAAATTATTTAGCTCGTTTTTTACAGTAGGATTCATCATGTTGCAAATATTTTTGCAAATATTCTGTGAAATTTTAAATCCTTTGTTAAAGATATTGTAGGATGGTGTTGACCTCTACTCCTGTTTAATTATCTCGAGTCTTCTGTTAATTTTTTCAGTAACATGGACTCAGACTCCATTCAACAATTGAAGTGCTTTCTGTAGATTTTAACCTTGTACAATATTTTCTGCAAACAGTTTTTCAGTAAAAGAACAAAAAAGATACAATCGCAAATACAAAAATTGCATAGATATTTTTTCCCTGGAAATCCAAACTGGGAAAACAAGCATATTCTATATTCAATAATAGTGATACATTGTTTACAATACAATATACATATAGGAGCTAGTGACATCCAAAACCCTAACCCAGTGGCCTGGATTAGTCAACAACCATAATTCCTTAACTGTAAATAGAAAACCATCGGAAAAAATCATGTGCCTAAAAATAGCCCAACAATGGACATGAAAAATCAAGGCAACAAAATAAATGAGGAAAAATGTGACACGTTTCTTGAGGCAACACATTTTTCTCGGGGGCGCTTCCCCCGAACCCCCGTGTAGGGGGATTTATCCCCTCTGCATGCCCCAAGTGGGGGCCTAGAATATAACAGATACTGCTTGTGAAAAGAATATAACACATACCCAACACTTTCCCGTTTGGATTTGTAGTTCCTAGAGTACTTCGAGGATTTTGAATTGTCGAAAGTATGGCTGATGGCTATGAAAATAGTGGCTTGGGAGTCAATGCCTCCTTAAGCTCACTTCTTCTCTTCTTGAATTTAATGGTTTGAAAATATTGATCCAAAATTGAATGGGAAAGAGAATCTCATGTAGAATATAACACATACCCAACATTCTCCCACTTGTTGTTTTCTTTGCATACAGGGGGTTACAGGGTTACATAGTCAATAATCGAGGGAAACAATGCCCATGGATCCTCTAGACCAAGAGAACTTCTCAGTGCTCATAGATTTGTTAATGAATCTACGAAATTCTTCAAAGTGTCCACCTTCATCAACAATACTTTATTTTCTTCACTCATGTCTCTCACAAAGTGATATTGAATATCAATATGCTTTGTCTTTGAATGATAAGTCGAGTTCCTCGCCAGAAAAATTGCACTTTGACTATCACAATCTATCCTTACAGCTTGTTGTACCAACCCAATACCTAAACACAATCTTTCTAACCACAATGATTCCTTACTTGCATGAGTGGCTGACATGTATTCAACTTTTGTAGTTGAAAGTGCCACTACAACCTGTCTTTTTCTCATCCAACTTATTTCTCCTCCAAACAAGTTAAACACATGTCCACTTATATATCACCTACGATCTAGATCTCCAACCCAGCCTGCATCCACAAATCCATGTATATCCAACACTCTGTCTAATATCGGTATTCCTTGGTAGCACAATCCATAGCTAGCAATGCCACGCAAATACCTGAAAACCCTTTTTACTGTTGTCTAATGCTCCTTCCCTGGTTTTGACATATACCTGCTCAAACCTCCCACTACATGTGCAATGTTTGGTCTAGTACAGATGATGCAGGAGCATATCTCACAGCAAGCGAGCCAGCGCGGAATGCAAGTGAACAGCTGGACAAAACCAACACAAGTTTTGAAATTGTCTCGAAGATAATGCGCCAACCTTAAATGTGATATTAAAGAGAGGCGTACTTTGTGTATTGTAATCAGGCCTTGAGCGTCCTTCTCTCGTCTGAAGTAGATAGAGGCATTTATGTTGAGATGAAATAGGTAGATAGAATTTAATTCTAGATTAGACAGTTCTAGGAAGAAAGAGGGAAACAGGATATAGACACCCTCATTGTGCATTGTAACATAATCCTGAGCATTGAGAAGAGAAGCAGAGAGTTGTGGAAGAACACCCATGTACAGAGTTTGAATTAATAGAAGACGTTGATTCAAATCCATGGTTTTGTGTTTGTTCTCTGTGTATGTATACTGAATGCTATGCTCATGAGTATTTACTTCCTATTATGCATTTTCTTTACATGCTATGTACGAATGATTTCTTGCTGAGTGTTTGAAATCTGAGAAAGGAATTAGAAGAAATGAGTTTCAATTGTTTCTCTATCTACGCAAGGATTCCTGCAAGGAGTGCAGTTGAATTCATTCGCAAGGAGTGCGTTGACAGAAGGCTCATATAGTTTAACTCTTGTTCTCGTTCACCCAGAGGTGAAATTTGGGTTATAGGATCCATGCAAGGAGTGCGCAGGCTAAGGAAAGTCTCAATTGTGAATCTGAGTGAAGCATTGAAGGAATACTACTGTAGGAGTGCATGGAGTCGAAGATATTCATCACTTGGAAGTGTCTGAGAGTTTCCACAAGGAGTGCGTGCAAGAATTTTCTCTAAGACTTAGAGTCAAGAGAAATCTCAGGAGGGATAAATCCTTTGAATCTATTTAAGGTAGCGTAAGGAGTTGGAGCATATCGAGTGACTCAAGGCGTTGGAATTTTGTGCCACAGGTGATTAAGTCCGGGAAGGAGTATTTGGTTCAATTCGTGAACATATCAAGGAGGAGAAGACAGATGGTCAGGATCTTGTGGAGAGGATTTGTGAAATCCCACCAGCCATCAAATCCACTAGAGAAGTGAGGAGGATACGGTTACGTCTAGAGTTTAAGCTCAAGGGATTGTGGACCATTGGATCAGCCCATAGTTAACCGTCAACCATCCGTTTGAAAGGAGGTGCATAGGGTTTAAATCCTCATGAGTAGAGTGGAAAACCCCGAGAATTATCGGGATATCGAGGCATCGGAGTTCGGGAAATTGGGGATCCAGTGGACCAGAGATCGGAAAATCCATCATGGAAATCCCGACAAGCTCTGAACCGTCCATCAGTTGGGATGTGTGTCGGAAGGTCTAACGAATTCGAGGTTCAGCATATCGGAGGTCCTGAGGATAGGATACTCTTGCAATTTGAAATTGTGAAACGCGATATCCCGACAGGCCAAAGGAACCGTGTGGGCCGCAACGGAGTTAGTGGAGGACAGGTGGCACACCTTATCGGGGTTTCGCAGCGAGAAGTCTCGAACTCACTGCATTAGGAATCACGATACCGTGAACTCCGAAATGACGATGGAGTGAAGCGACGATTGAATAGTCAACTTACACGTGTGTCAGAGTTTCAGCACATCGGACATCAGGATTCAGGGATACAAGATATTTGATATCATGAGTGGAGAAATCACGATAGAGAAAGTCCCGATATGGAAGGGAAGGGTCAGCATTGGCTCGTATCGGTGTTTGGTGATTCGAGAGTCCAGTGCCCGACCATTGACCTCGCGAAGTCGCGAAGTCCGATTCCCCGATAAGTGAAGAGAGGGGATCGCACGAAGAGTTATGTGGGTGCAGACTTCTCGATAGGGAAATAGAAGGACGATTGGAGTTCTTCGGGCCGTGTGAAGAGAAGATCCTGTGAGCGGACGTGGTAGTGGGGAGCACGTCTACGTCAAGTGGTATCAGAGCTTAGAAAAGATTCTTTGCTTTCTGTAGCAGAGAAAAAGGAGAATTCACCATGCTGCCAAGGAGAAGGGATAGACAATCACCCAATCCAGAGGAGGAAAGGGAAATGCCGAGAGGAAGGGGTAGAGAAGTGCAGAATCCAGAAGTAGAAAGAGATCTGCATAACTTACGCGCTAGAGTTGTGGACATGGAAATAAAAAAAAGGCACACAACTGATGTAGGAGATATCAGTGAGTCTGAAAATGAAGATGATGTTGGACATGGAGAAGAAGAAATCACAGCAAAAGATGCAGCAAATGAGCGTTTACTTAAAGTTGTTGCAAGAATGGGTGCAAAGGTGAAAATGGACATTCCAGTTTATGAGGGAAATTTGGATGTGGAAGAGCTTCTAGACCGAATTAGAGCTCTAGACACCTATTTTGACTATGAATATATCGAAGAGGACAAGAAAGTCAGGCATGTCATCACAAGATTAAAAGGACATGCAACCTTGTGGTGGGATGAACTACAAGCGAATAGGCATTGCCAAGGCAAGCATAAAATTAAGAGCTAGGACAGGATGATTGCAAAGATGAAGGAAAAATTTATTCCTAGGGACTATCAAATTTCTCTGTTCAGTAGAATGCAGAACCTGAGATAGAAGTTGATGACAGTGAAGGAATATACTGAGGATTTTTACAGGTTGAATATCAAGGCAGGTCATCGCGAAATCAATGACGAAAAAGTGGCCAGATATATGAATGACCTGAGATATGAGATTCAGGATGAAATGAGTATGGTGACCATCCAAACGGTGGAAGATGATTATCAAATGGCTCTGAAGGCCGAAGATAAGTTGATCCGAAAGTAGATTCAGAGGGGCAGAGGCAGAAGTCAGCCCAAGGGAAAATCAGTTGCCCAGGAAAGAACCCAGAAGCCCAGGGACGACTGGAAGAAACCTCAGACTCGGACAGAGAGAGGTGGAAGTTCACAGTGAGGGAAATACGCTGAGAAGAGAGGAAAACATACTGAGCAGAGAGGGGGATATGCTGACAATAATACTTTTCCTCGTACTAGAGGTAAAGGAAGAGGAAGAGGCAGAGTCATTACATGCTTCACATATGGAAAAAATGGACACAAGTCTTATGAGTGTCCAAATAAAAAGAAAGAAACTGGAGAAACTCACATCGCCGAGGCACAAAGGCGATATGTTGAGGCAGAGGACGCTGAAGGTGGAAGATTGTTGATGATGTGAAAATTCCTTTTGACACCAGAGAAAGAGGTGGAAAGTTTAGTCCAAAGGACCAGACTTTTCATAACAGCTTGCAAGACCAAGGGTTGGGTATGCAAGGTCATTGTCGACAGCGGTAGCATGGACAATCTTGTTTCAACTGAGATGGTAGAAAATCTAGAGCTGGAGATGACTGGTCATCCAAGTCCATATAAAGTTTCGTGGCTACAAAAAGGACATCAGGTAAATGTCACCAAACAATGCCTAGTTGAATTTAAAATAGGAGGATATAATGATAAGATTATGTGTGATGTTATTCCTATGGATGTTTGTCATCTATTGCTGGGTAGACCATGGAAATATGACAGAAATGTGATTCATGATGGGAGGATGAACACATACACCCTAGAGAAGAATGGGAGGACACACATGTTGCTTCCAATTAAAGATAAGGAGGTGAAGTCGGAAGTGAGTAACACTGTACTTCTCATGAGTGGGAAGGAACTTCTTACCGAGGTTAAGAAGAAGGAGGATCCACAGTTCATTGTGGTCAAAAAGTTGAGGATTGTTCTGACTAGCACAAGAATGGATGATTTTCCAGAGGAGTTTCAGGATTTGCTGGAAGAGTTCGCTGACATTGTAGTGGACGAATTACCTTGTTCGTTGCCACCAATCAGGAGTGTGAGTCATCATATCGATCTCATACCAGGAGCCAGTTTGCCAAACAAAGTTGCATACAGACTGACGCCACAAGAAAATGAAGAGGTTAAGAGACAAGTCCAGGATTTGTTGGACAAAGGGTTGGTCAGAGAAATCTTGAGTCCATGTGTTGTTCCAACAGTACTCAGTCCGAAGAAAGACGGAGGCTGGAGGATGTGCACTGATTCAAGGGTGATTAATAAGATAACTATTAGGTACATATTCCCATTGCCAAGAATGGATGATTTGATGGATTGCTTAAGTGGAGCAAAATTCTTTTCAAAGATTGATTTGAAGAGTGGATATCACCAGATTCGCATGAGAGAAGGTGATGAATGGAAAACAGCATTCAAGACAAGCGAGGGTTTGTATGAATGGCTTGTTATGCCATTTGGCTTAACAAATGCAACAAGTGCCTTTATGAGGTTGATGAATAAAGTCCTGAAAGATTTCATCAGAAAATTTGTTATCGTATATCTGGATGATATATTGATTTTCAGTAAAACAGAAGTTGAACATTTGAAGCATTTGGCCATTGTGATGAAGGTATTACGGCAAGAGAAGTTGTTGATAAACATAAAGAAGTCCTCATTCATGAAGACAAAGGTCATTTATTTGGGGTTTGTTATTTCAGCAAATGAGTTGAGGATGGATCCAGATAAGGTGGAGGTAATAAAAAATTGGCCATCACCGAAGAACATATTTGAGCTGAGAAGCTTTCACGGATTGGATAGTTTCTACCGAAAGTTCATTAGGAATTTTAGTGGAATTAGTGCAGCGATGATGGATACAGTGAAGAAAAGACACAAATCTTTTCACTGGATAGAAGAAGCTGAAAAGAGTTTCAATTTGTTGAAGAGGAAGATTATGGAACGACCAGTTTTTGTGTTGCCAGATTTCTAGAAAACATTTCAAGTGAAATGCAATGCAAGCTGGTTTGCAATCGGGGCGGTCTTAAGTCAGGAAGACAGGTCGATTGCATATTTCAGCGAGAAGCTAAATGAAGCGAAGGTGAATTATTCCGCATATGATAAGGAGTTTTATGCCATCATACATGCATTGAAGAAGTGGAGGCATTATTTGATTCCGAAAGAATTTATTCTATACAGTGATAACCATGCATTACAGTTTGTGACTCAACAGGAGAAGTTGAATCAGAGGCATGTTAAGTGGGTTGAATACATGCAGAATTTCACATTTGTGATAAAACATATTTCTGGTACTGCTAACAAATTTGTTGATGCTTTGAGCAGGAAGTGTTTGTTGTTGCAGGAGTTCAAAGTAAAAACATTGGGTTTCGATGATCTCAGAGACATGTACGTAGATGATCCAGACTTCAAGGAGGCATATGAAGTAGATGAGAATCCAGTTCTCAGGGATAGAATCTAGTGGGCTGAATACATGATCCAGGAAGGATTGTTATTTAAAGGCAATCAACTGTGTATTCCAAATTGCTCCATTAGGGAGAATCTGCTGAAGGAGAAACACAGTGGAGGATTGGTCGGACACTTCGATCATGACAAGACATTCGCAAAGCTGAGCAAATCATACTTTTGGCCAGGGATGCGATCAGAGGTCAAGATATTTGTGGACAGATGCAGGATTTACCAGCATTCGAAGGGGAGGAAACAAAATGTGGGTTTTTATCAACCATTGCCCATACCTGAAAGGTCGTGGGATGCGATTAGCATGGATTTTGTATTGGGGTTGCCAAGAACACAAAGAGGATTTGATTCAATCTTTGTGGTAGTGGATAGATTTTCCAAGATGGCACATTTTATCCCATGTCAGAAAACCAGTGACGCGACTCACATCGCGAACCTATTTTTCAAAGAAGTCATTCGACTTCACGGCTTACCAAGGAGCATAGTTTCGGATTGAGATACGAAGTTCATAGGGAATTTTTGGAGAACCTTATGGAAGAATCTGGGAACTAACTTGTTGTTTAGTTCAGCGTATCATCCGCAGACATATGAATAGACAGAAGTAGTGAACAGAATTCTGGGAGAGTTGTTGAGGAGCCTAGTGATGGAACATCACAGCCAGTGGGACAATATATTGCCACAAGCAGAGTTTGCTTATAATGACTCTGTTAACAGGAGCACAGGGCAGAGTCCATTTCATATTTTTTATGGCATGCATCCGAGAGGAATTTCTGAATTAAGAAATTCAAAACAAAATGCAACTAGTAGCGCTAGTGCAGAAGATTTCGCAGAAGCGATGAAGGAACTTCACAGCCAGGTGAAGGAGCGGTTGCAAAATTCAAGTCAGGAGTATAAGCGAAGAGCATATCAGAACAGAAGACAACTTCAGTTCAAGGTTTGTGATATGGTTTTGGCACATTTGAGGAAATAAAGGTTCCCAAGGGGAACATATAATAAGCTGAAAATGAAGAAAATTGGACCATTCAAGGTCTTGAAGAAAATTGGAGAAAATGCTTATGAGATTGAATTACCCGATGGGATCAGAATTTCTCCGATATTCAATATCTCATATTTATACCCATACAGAGCTGGGAGAACAGAGACTGGAAGTGATGAACAGTCAGAGGTTCAGTGGAAAAAGAAGATGCCAATTGCAGATAAGCCATAGATGGAGCGCATACTGGATAAACGAGTAGGTAAGAAGACCAGAAGGAAAGAATATTTTGAATATTTGGTCAAGTTGAAGGGCCATCCAGTGGAAGATGCCAGCTGGGAGACTGAGGTAGAGATACAAAAGCATGGACATACCATGCAGGAGCTCATGGACAGGATCCCATGAAAGTTTTCAAACGAGGGAGTATGATGCAGGAGCATCTCTCACAGCAAGCGAGCCAGCGCGAAATGCAAGTGAACAGCTAGACAAAACCAGCACAAGTTTTGAAATTGTCTCGAAGATAATGCACCAACCTTAAATATGATATTAAAGAGAGGCATACTTTGTGTATTGTAATCAGACCTTGAGCATCCCGCTCTTGTCTGAAGTAGATAGAGGCATTTATGTTGAGATGAAATAGGTAGATAGAATTTAATTCTAGATTAGACAGTTCTAGGAAGAAAGAGGGAAATTGGATATAGACACCCTCATTGTGCATTGTAACATAATGTTGAGCATTGAGAAGAGAAGCAGAGAGTTGTGGAAGAACACCCATGTACAGAGTTTGAATTAATAGAAGAGGTTGATTCAAATCCATGGTTTTGTGTTTGTTCTCTGTGTATGTATATTGAATGCTATGCTCATGAGTATTTACTTCCTATTATGCATTTTCTTTACATGCTATGTACGAATGATTTCTTGTTGAGTGTTTTAAATCTAAGAAAGAAAGTAGAAGAAATGAGTTTCAATTGTTTCTCTATCTGAGCAAGGATTCCTGCAAGGAGTGCAGTTGAAGTTGTCCGCAAGGAGTGTGTTGATAGAACGCTCAGATAGTTTAACTCTTGTTCTCGTTCACCCAGAGGTGAAATTTGGGTTATAGGAGCCGTGCAAGGAGTGCGCAGGCTAAGGAAAGTCTCAATTGTGAATCTGAGCAAAGAATTGAAGGACTGCTGCTGCACGAGTGCGTGGAGTCGAAGATATTCAGCACTTGGAAGTGTCTGAGAGTTGCTGCAAGGAGTGCGTGCAAGAATATTCTCTAAGACTTAGAGTCTAGAGAAAGCTCAGGAGGGATAAATCCTTTGAAGCTATTGAAGGTAGCGTAAGGAGTTGGAGCATATCGAGTGACTCAAGGCGTCGGAGTTTTGTGCCACAGGTGATTAAGTCCGGGAAGGTGTCTTTGGTTCAATTCGTGAACATATCAAGGAGGAGAAGACAGACGGTCAGGATATTGTGCAGAGGATTTGAGAAATCCTTCCAGTCGTCAGATCCACCAGAGAAGCGAGGAGGATACGGTTAAGTCCAGAGTTTAAGCTCAAGGGATTGTGGACCGTCGTATCATCCCATAGTTAGCCGTCAATCGTCCGTTTGACAGGAGGTGTGAAGGGTTTAAATCCTCGTGAGTAGAGTGGAAAACCACAAGAAGTATCAGGATATCGAGGCATCGGAGTTCGGGAAATCGGGGATCCCGTGGACCAGAGATCGGCAAATCCATTGTGGAAATCCCGACAAGCTCTGAATCGTCCACCAGTTGGGACATGTGTCGGAAGGTCTGATGAAGTCAGGGTTCGGCATATCGGAGGTCCTGAGAACATGATACTCTTGCAATTTGAAATCGCAAAACGCGATATCTCGACAGGCCAAAGGAACAATGTGGGCCACAGCGGAGTTAGTGGAGGATAGGTGGCACACCTTATTGGGGTTTCATAGCGAGAAGTCTCGAAGTCAGTGCATTAGGATTCGCGATACCGCGAACTTCAAAATGACGATGGAGTGAAGCGGTGATTGAATAGTCAACTCGCACGTGTGTTGGAGTTTTGGCACATCGGGCATCGGGAGTCGGGGATACAAGATGTTTGATATCGCGAGTGGTGAAATCATGATAGAGCAAGTCCTGATACGAAAGGGAAGGGTCAGTGTTGGCTCGTATCGGTGTTCGGGGATTCGAGAGTCCAGGTCCCGACCACTGACCTCACGAAGTCGTGAAGTCCAATTCCTCGATAAGTGAAGAGAGGGGATCACACGAAGAGTTTTGTGGGTGCAGACTTCCCGATAGGGAAATAGAAGGACAATTGGAGTTCTTCGGGCTGTGTGAAGAGAAGATCCTGTGAGCAGACATGGTAGTGGGGAGCGTGTCTACGTCAACAAACCATTTCATACATCAAAATTCCAAATACACTCGCATATGGAACATGAGACATGTCCTCCTCCTCTTCATGTGTCTTGATATGTTGATTCACAGATAACTTTACACCAACAAGAATAGGAACCTTGATCGGTTTACATTCTTGCATATTAAACCTCTGCAATATTGTCTCGACATATTTTCTCTGATTTAACCACAATTTCCTATTTTTTCGATCTCTTTTAATTTCCATGCCCAAAATGAAATTTGAAGCACCGAGATCCTTCATGTAAAATTTAGAGGACAACTGATTTTTCACATCCTGGATAATCTCTTTGTTGTTTCCTATCAACAACATGTCATCCACATACAAGACCAAATAAATCAAATGATCACCAATTAATTTAAAATACACACATTGATCCTCTTTGCTTCTTTTAAAGCCAAGTCCCAGCATATAAGTATCAAATTTTTAATACCACATCCTTGGTGATTGTTTTAAACCATACAGGGACTTTTTCAACTTGCATACTAGCTCCTTATTTCCCTTCACTGCATAACCTTCTGGTTGCTTCATATACATTTCTTCTTCCAGATCCGCATGTAGGAATGTTTCTTTACATATATCTATTCTACTTGAAAATAAAATACAACAACAACAGATAACATAAATATTATAGAGGTTAGCTTGGCAATAAGAGAAAAAATCTCACCAAAATCAATTCCCTCAACCTGGGCATAACCCTTTACTACTAACCAAGCATTGTATTTCTCCACTTTTTCTTCTGTATTCAACTTATTTTTAAATACCCATTTGTTGCCAATGGACAATATTCCAGTCGAAAACTCCACTAGATCCCAAGCCTCATTCTTATCCAAGGCTATTATTTCTTCATCCATGGCCTTTTTCCAGAGATTTCCATCCTCTGAATCCACTACATCCCTGACAGTTCTAGGATCATCATCATTAATAGACAAAGCAAAATTTGAATGGAAATCATATGGAGTATACCTTTCTGGTAGCCTTCTTTCTCGAACCAATCTCCTCAATACTAGAGTATGAAGATCTTCTTCTTCT
>JZKD02S2119326.1:26281-46676 GCA_000966675.3 Picea glauca
CTTCTACAAATATTCTTGCGGAATTTAAAACATGATCGCCAATTGCAATATCAAGAAGAAAGATCAATCACACATAACACAGATGTTTTACCGGGAAAGCATTAAGCTAAAAACCCCACTATCATATATTATGTATATATCATGGATTATGAAACAATCTCATACAAAACTCTAATCCAAAATCTCTCAATACAATTCAATCGTCTCACATTGTCATACAAAAATCAGCAAATACATATGCCAATTCTCTACCTCCAGACAACCTGCCTCCTCTGCGCAATCCCTGCAATGGAAAACCTGCAAAATGATTTGAATTCCTCTTTCCTAGGCTGCACATTGCTCATGGGAACATCCACTATGTGTGTGATTTCATGAGTGCACTTCACTCAAATCACACTAATAGCCAAACCGTCTCTTTCATATGTTATCTCAACTGGGTCTCCACTAGATATGACATGCATGTAGTTAACAGTGGTAAATCTTCAGTTGCATGTGAGATCACTGGTTGTGAATTAATTAATAATTAATTCACTGAACTCTCACTAGTGTAAGTTCAATTACAACTAGGACAACTGATCTTAACTCACTTAACTGAGTTAAACTAATTCACAACTCACATAACTACACTTATAACTCTGTTACAACTTCAAGTCACTTAGTTACAACTAATTCGACTTCCATGTCCCACCAGTCAACCTTTGAACTCAAATTTCCTATAGCTAACTGATTTTCCATTTCAGTTAACTATTTTCAAGTAATTATGAGATAATAGATTAATATTTATTGTCCAATTTATTTAAGGGAAAAATAAATTAGACACGCATTTCTTGTTGACTTTTCAACATTCATTACATTGCCTTTTTGAGTTGGAGACACAATTATCAAGAATATGATGCATCTGAAAGAAGTCTCAAAAATACTTAATGTGTTTAATATAAAATAAGAACATCCCCTAGGGGGTTTTTACCTTGAGAATCCGTTCTCACAATATTTATCATCGATAAGGTATAACAATCTTTTCACAAGATCTGATGAAGAAACCAGTGGCAATATCTCCACAAAAAAGAAAAAGAATGGATGCAATGATGACTTGTCAACATAAATAAATTAAAATACCAAAATTTATATCAAATAAAGATAAATGGGGGAAGCAATACTAATGTCCAATCTTCCTCCAATCCCTAGCCACATAAGATATCCTCCTTTCGGAAAAAACCACAACAACAAGATCTAAACAAAGAAGAGAGTAATGGCAGGTGTGTTGGAGGTGACGATGCAGAGAAACCGCCTCATGTAAATCTTGAGTAGGCACATATAGTGTCTCAACATAANCTTCTACAAATATTCTTGCGGAATTTAAAACATGATCGCCAATTGCAATATCAAGAAGAAAGATCAATCACACATAACACAGATGTTTTACCGGGAAAGCATTAAGCTAAAAACCCCACTATCATATATTATGTATATATCATGGATTATGAAACAATCTCATACAAAACTCTAATCCAAAATCTCTCAATACAATTCAATCGTCTCACATTGTCATACAAAAATCAGCAAATACATATGCCAATTCTCTACCTCCAGACAACCTGCCTCCTCTGCGCAATCCCTGCAATGGAAAACCTGCAAAATGATTTGAATTCCTCTTTCCTAGGCTGCACATTGCTCATGGGAACATCCACTATGTGTGTGATTTCATGAGTGCACTTCACTCAAATCACACTAATAGCCAAACCGTCTCTTTCATATGTTATCTCAACTGGGTCTCCACTAGATATGACATGCATGTAGTTAACAGTGGTAAATCTTCAGTTGCATGTGAGATCACTGGTTGTGAATTAATTAATAATTAATTCACTGAACTCTCACTAGTGTAAGTTCAATTACAACTAGGACAACTGATCTTAACTCACTTAACTGAGTTAAACTAATTCACAACTCACATAACTACACTTATAACTCTGTTACAACTTCAAGTCACTTAGTTACAACTAATTCGACTTCCATGTCCCACCAGTCAACCTTTGAACTCAAATTTCCTATAGCTAACTGATTTTCCATTTCAGTTAACTATTTTCAAGTAATTATGAGATAATAGATTAATATTTATTGTCCAATTTATTTAAGGGAAAAATAAATTAGACACGCATTTCTTGTTGACTTTTCAACATTCATTACATTGCCTTTTTGAGTTGGAAACACAATTATCAAGAATATGATGCATTTGAAAGAAGTCTCAAAAATACATAATGTGTTTAATATAAAATAAGAAGATCCCCTAGGGGGTTTTGACCTTGAGAGTCCGTTCTCACAATATTTATCATCGATAAGGTATAACAATCTTTTCACAAGATCTGATGAAGAAACTAGTGACAATATCTCCACAAAAAAGAAAAAGAATGGATGCAATGATGACTTGTCAACATAAATAAATTAAAATACCAAAAGTTATATCAAATAAAGATAAAGGGGGGAAGCAATACTAATGTCCAATCTTCCTCCAATCCCTAGCCACGTAAGATATCCTCCTTTCGGAAAAAAACACAACAACAAGATCTAAACAAAGAAGAGAGTAATGGCAGGTGTGTTGGAGGTGACGATGCAGAGAAACCGCCTCATGTAAATCTTGAGTAGGCACATATAGTGTCTCAACATAAAAGGAATTGAAGACCAAATAGAGGCAATTCTCAAGATCCAAGAAGCCTAGGAAATGTTGATGATATGGAAATCAACAGTACAGAGCTACCCGATTGGGTGGCCCAGAGAATTGTAGAAATATAGGATATTACAGAGGACCTTGCAACAGAAGAACCCATTTTGTTTGAGGATAATTCTTTAATAGAGCACAATACTCAATACACCAAGGACGAAAATAAACTATATATAGAGAAGGTCAGGAGTCGATGTCTTAGGAGTTGGACCATCTGGACTCATAAAAACTACATTGTTCTAAATGAGATTCGCTTTCCCATTAAATTTTGGAGAAAGAGTTTCAAACCATTAAATTGAAGAAGAGAACAAGTGAGATTAAGGAGGCACTGAATCCTAAGCCACTATTTTCATATCCATTGGCCATACTTTCGACAAAACAAAATCTTTCATGTACTCCAGGAACTACAAAGCCAATCGAGAAAGTGTTGGGTATGTGTTATATTCTTTGCATGAGAAGTAGTGTCTACATTGCGTCGGGCATGCAGAGAGGTTTGAGGGGGGACTCCAGGCCCCCCCCAGGGGGTGAAGGGGCATGAAAGTCCCCCATGTGGAGGTTTGGGGGCATCGCCCCCGAGAAAAATTTGTTTCCTCGGGAAACATGTCACATTTTTTCCTCATTTTTCATGTTGCCTTGATTTTCATGTCCATTGTTGGGCATTTTTTCGGCACATGAGTTTTGCCAATGGTTTTCTATTTCTGGTTAAGGAATTAGGGTTGTTGAATAATCCAATACATTGGGTTAGGGTTTTGGATGTCACTGGCTCCTATATGTATATTGTATTGTAAAAAATGTGTTGGCCCTTGGTTATGGAAGAAAATGAATATTATGGAAGAAAAGGTGAAACATGAACTGTGTCGAAGGAAGGTTGATTGAGATCAGGTCGAAGTGGTTAAAGAAGCAGAAAAGATGGAGAGAAGTCTGAGAGAGAAAGTCATTGGATGAGGAGATCAAGGAACACAGATAAGCAAGGAAGGTCGGTCGTGGACAACTCAACAAACATAAAAAGCCACCGGTAGATGCTTTGGAGAACCTCGCGGGAGGGAAGGAAAGACAGGCTGGTGAAGCCCTGAAAAAGTGGGTCAAGTTGACCTAGGGTTTTAGACACCTAGGGTTTTGGTATTTAGGGTTTTGACACCTAGGTTTTGGCCTAAGGCTGTCCGAGAGATATTTTAATGTATAAATAAGGGTCAAGAGGACCTGGGATGGGGTCGATAATGTATGATAAGGGATGGTTGTTATTGTTGAGAGAGGATTATTGTGAGGTAAGAGAAGCCTTTGTTGTAAGATCTTCAACTGGGTGCGAAGATCGACCCAACAACTGGGTGTGGAGGGAGGGGAGAAAAAGAGAGAAGAAGAAAGAGAGATCTGCAAGCTAAGAGCGCAGATAGAACTGTATGTTTTATATAATATCAATAAGCGCAGTTATGTGGATGTATCCCTAGGGAGAGGGTGAACCACGTATATCCTATTGTTGTGTGTGATTGATGTTGTTTCCTTCTAATATATGATATACTATAAATTCAATATTGTGTTAAATATGAGATATAGTTTGTGCATTAGGCTTAAGAAATATAAAGAATCACTAGATCTGTGTGAGAGTGTTTCCTTGGATCCACTTTGCATTTTCTCTGGTTGTAGACACCTGTGTCCTGCAACCCCCTATAGCTACTTCAGATGAGACTGCATCTTCCTTGCAGGTGTTTCTGAAAGGGATAGTAGTTAGGGCTTGTTGGTGTGTTGTTAGAACTGAACCTCGTGTCTGCCCCTGCACCAACAAATGGTTTTGTTGCCGAGACTGAGATCTTCTTGAGGGAATGTCAAGGTGGTTTCCATCGAATACAAAGATTCAAAAGTGGATAGAAGAAAAAGAGAAGAACTTCACAGAAACTCAGAATAAGAACCCTAATATTAGCACAGAAGATTGTTTGGGAAGGTATATATTTACTGATATACACAAGATTTTCTTTGGAGGGATTCACAAGGAGTTATACGAGTGGTTGGCTAGATTAGCAGATACCCATTTTGAGATCATATCTAGAACACCTATGGTTTGGATTTCGACACTGATCAAGAAGGTCAAGAGAGTTGATAACGTCGTATCAAGAGAAGTAGATCATTGGTTTGATAGTACCATTGGAGGGTATATCATCGAGTTTGGTATTGACAGAGTAGAGTCATGTATCCAAGAAGAGAGATATTTCTTTAAGGGGCCGAAAAGAAAATTTTTACAATTTTTGAAGTTGAAGATCAAGATGTTACTGCATGAGAAGAGCATATTGAAGGTACAATAGTGGTCTAGACTGAGAGCTATTGTTCAAGAATTCAGATAGTGACAACGACACAGAGGTTGAACACATGCACAGTGGTAGAATATTTAGAGAAGTCCCTTTGGTGGACTTGTTTGAGTAGAATCATGAACCAACATAGGAAGAAGGGTTCTACAGTGGAGGAGAAGAAGAGTTACTGAGCGAGGAACATTTGGAGTCCGCTAGGGAAGAAGAAGGGAATATTGAAGAACCTTGTTGAGAAGAGTCAGAAACTTCAGGGACTGCACAAACTGTTGAAGTAAGTATTATTACGCCTCATGTTGTTTTAATAGCATTAAGTAACCAGAGTAATCTAAGTTATCAGAGCACTCAGAGCACTGGTACAAGTGGTTCACTGCACACTTAGTCAGGAACCCTAGGAAGATCTATGGAAGATGAGATGAGGTTACCCACTTTTAGAGGAGATGGATCTAAAGATACTGATCAACACTGGTTTCTATGTGAAGATGTATGTAGTATTAAGAATGTCACCGACGAAGTTGTTAAATGAGCTCAATTTAGTACTACCCTAAGAGACCGTGCACTGAGATAGTACATGAAGTTTGTCCAAGGAGTTGTCCAGCCAAAATCGCTGAAAAAGATTAATACTGCGCTGATTGTTGAATTCAAGAATCGCAGTGCAACACAAAGTTGAAAGAAATCAAGAAGAAAGTAGATGAACCTGTTTGGGAGTTTGATTAGAGGTTTAAGACCTTGACAAGTCATTTGAATTTTTAGATCCCAGATGAGCAGAACAAGGAATGGTTCATTGTTGCCCTCCTACCACACATCAGAGTCCCTCTGATGCAACAGAAGATTGCTTCGTAGGCTAAGGCATTGGAGATCAACATGAAACTAGAATCAACCCCTATGGTAGAATCCAGCTCAGGTATTAGTCAAATCGTGAGTCAGCTAACTATATTATCACTGCAGGTCAAAGATATGAAAAACTATAAGGGAAAATATAAGAGAGAAGACATTTGGTGTATCAGATGCAAATCAGAAGGTCACAATAAGGAGAACTGTCCCATGTTTCATGGATACTTGGCTTCTGGAGCTCTGAGCCCTTTGAAGCAAGTTACTCTACCTTGGTGCGAGGTATGCAGAAATAGACATCTCCCTGGAGAATGCTATTACATGCAAAAGTATATTCAAACACCTATGAATATCTACTGCACATTCTGTAAATTTGTGGGTCATGATGAGAAGCATTGTAGATCTTACGACCTCTTGCATGAAATATCAAGGGATATCTACAAAATTCAAGGTGAAGTACAACAAGAAGGGAACACTACGTAGTATAATTCCCCTGGAAGAGGAAACTTCAACCCTCATTGTGGATTCATAGGCTGAGAAGGAGGAGGAGATATGGGTCGAGGTCAAGGCCAGATCTTTTTTTATAATTGCGCACAACCAAGTCATTTGGAAAGGGAATGTGAGAACCCTTGTACCACTTGCAGTTACTGCAACTCATTTGAACATGTCATAGAAGATTTCCCTACGCTGTTAGCCAAACTTCAGGAAAGATGAGGAGGAAATCAACAAGTACAACTAATCACAGTAGAACCTCGCGGAGAATATCCAAGAGTCATTGTTATCACTAGAGGAGGTGTTGCTACAGAAGAAGACATGGTGACTCCAAGGAAGACTACATAACAATCAGGAGTCATAAAATCTATAGAGAAGACACAAGAGTTTGATGCAAAGAAAGAGAAACAAACATTTGAGGAAGAAAAAAAATAATTCGAGAGAGATCAGGATTCTTCATCAAAGGCTCGACCAAAAGTAAGAGAGTGTGGAATGCCTCTGGCATTTGATCATTTTGATTCACCCAGAGAAGGAAAAGAGGTAAGTAAGCTCGTGGAATTCTTATGCACTTGCATTAATCTGATACAGGATGAGAGCATTGTACAAGAGCTACAAAAATTGGTTAGACAGTATGATCTAGGAAAGGTAGATCCCTTACTGATTAGAGAAGTACATCAATTATCCAAAAAGAGAAGGAAAAATAAGGAGCTACATATGAATGCTCAAATCAGAGATTATGATATAGATTATGTGGTCCTCGACTTAGGGTCAGAGGTCAATGTCATGATGAAGTAGACCTGGGAACTGATGGGAAAACCTAAGTTGATATATTTCCCCATCAAGCTTAGGATGGCCAATCAGTAGGTTGTGAGCCCCTTCGGAAGACTAAAACATGTCCCTATGGACATCGATGGGGTCAGAACATTTGTGGACTTCGAGGTGATTGAGATAGTCGATGATAGTTGTCCTTATCCCGCGCTGTTAGGAATTGATTGGGCTTTCAACAATTCTATTGTTGTTGACTTGAAGAAAAGAAGAATGACATTTGAAGGTAATGGACTTAGGGTCATTGCACCTTTGGATCCTGATGAAGGTCGAAGATACACAGAACCTATCAGAGAAGAAGACTACGCATATGAGTTGGATAATATATACAAATTGACAACAAAACAACAAGATTACATTAATCCTACAACATATGGAAATTTAAGTTGGCGAGGTGATAACGCATGTTCATCAGAATCAGAAGAAGCACTGGATAACTAGAAGAACAAAATGTATGAAGTCTTTGTGGACTAATGTGCTAGACTGACCATATAAGTTTGCTGGATCGACCCAATAGTAAGTAATTTACCGACATTTGATGGTTTGAATCACTTAGAAACTTTCTTACTAGAATTTGAAGAAACTATACTAGTATAACAGACACTGTTGGCACTAGATGAGGCTTTGAATGCTACTCCATCAAGATGGTGGGGAACACATAAATGGAACATCGTGAACTGGATGCAATGTCGCACTTTGATGAAAGCATGATTTTCAGAACAAGTAGAAGGATGTGAAGTTAGGTACATAGGTCAAATCTGTCCGGAAGACCATGTGCAGGGATGTGAGGAGGCCTGGAGCAGCATTCCTCAAGAGCACTAGGTGCATAAAGTCATCAATACTCTAGAAACAACGCCTATCAACCAGTACCTTCAAGCGGAGCTGCGCCTCACCACTGCAGATTGGCAAGGTATGACTTAGAATTTTGTAGCTACACTTTTATTAGAAAGTCAACACCCTCTAGTAGATCAAGCTTTATAGGTTGCAAGACAAAAAGTATTTGAGGAAGCACCTAGCCTCCCTGTGGAGAAAGAAGAGGATGAATGGACTGCACCTATTCAACAATTGCAAGGATGTTACAATATCAATGCCGATGAAGACGATGATCCTGGGAATGTGAACATCAATGAAATGGAAGGACATAGAGACATAGAAGGACCAAGAGTCAAACTACCTTTTATTGGACAGACAATCAAAATCAAGAAAGTTAAAACTGGAACAGACAAAACACTGAATCTTGCTAATGTTGGAGATTACTGGGATGATGCCACTATTGATAAGATCACAGAGTTACTGCATGAATATCAAGACTTGTTCCTAAAAAAGTTCACTGATATAAAAGGAATAAAAGGGACGATGGGAGAGATGAAGATTCCCTTGAAACCAGATGCAAGGCTAGTCAAACAAAGACCCTACAGATTGAAACCTAAATATAAGGAGAAAGTGAAGATTAAATTAGATAAAATGTGGGAAGTAGGAATCATACAACCTGTTGAAGAATTAGAGTGGATTATCCCTATGGTCATCCAGGATAAGAAGACATGAGAAATCAAAATCTGTGTATATCTCAGGAAGATGAATGATGCATGTCTACACGATCCATTCCCTACACCGTTTACTGATGAACTATTAGATAACGTGGGAGGACAGGAAGTATACTCCTTCACCGATGGATTTTCAGGTTATCACAAGATCATGATTTCCAAGGAAGATGGCCACAAGACCACATTTGCAACAAAATGGGGATCCTACCAATACACAGTGATGCCTTTTGGATTGAAGAATGCACCAACCATATTTTCTAGGATGGTGGTAGAAGCATTCAAGGAGTTTTTACATAAATTTCTGGAAGCCTATTTTGATGACTGGACTATTTTTAGCTTATTTAAAAATCATATTGAATGATTAAGACTAATGTTAGATAAGTGCAGGCAATGTCAGATTCCCTTAAACTGAAGAAATGCATTTTCTTTTCACCCTTTGGAGTGTTCTTAGGACATATTGTGTGTAAGTAGGGGTTTTTGGTAGATCCGTCTAAGATTGCCATTATTGTCGATCTACCCCCCCCCTACTTCAGTCAGACAGTTGCGCACTATGCTGGGACATACTGGATACTACAGAAAGTTCATTAAGGGATATCCACAGATTTCAACACCTATAGAGAAGATTTTGAAGAAACATTGTCAATTTTAATGGACAGAAGAATGTCAGTAGAGCTTCGACACACTGAAATAGAAAATGGTTACTACGCCTATTCTAGTTTTCCCAAATTGGAGCAAGGAATTTCATTTGCATGTCAATGCATCCTCTATTTCATTAAGAGTAGTGTTAGAACAACCGAGAGCAAGAGATATTGACTATTTGTTAGCCTTTTCTAGAAGGAAACTATCTACAGCTGAGATAAATTACACTACCACTGAGAGAGAAGGGTTAGCCATGGTGTATGCACTGTAGAAGTTTCATCACTACTTGTTAGGAGGACACTTTAAGATGTTCATTGATCACTTCGCATTGAAATACCTAGTCAACAAGTCAGTGTTGGGGGGAAGGATATGCAGATGGCTTTTGTTATTTCATGAATATGATTTTGAAATTGTAGTAAAGCCAGGAAGGATGAATAAGGGACCTGACCACTTTTCTAGGTTGGAACATGGAGAGGAACCTACTAGTTTGGAGGATACACTGCCAGATGCATAGTTGTTGGCCATAAGGAAGGTTGATGATCACTTCTCCGATATAGTCCAGTTCCTATCAACAGGAATGGCACCTCACGTATACACATTCATTCAGAAGAAACAACTGGTAGTACGCGCTGCAGATTTTTCACTTATAGCCGGAAAACTATACAAGATGGGACCTGATGAGATCCTGAGGAGATGCGTTATGGAGGAAAAATGACCACTGATTTTAGTAGAAGCTCATGAAGGCATCTTGGGAGGTCACTACAAAATAAAAGCAACAATGCAAAAGATTCTTAGAGTTGGCCTCTGGTGGCCCACTTTACATAGAGATGCTAAATAATACTACAGAGCCTGCGATGTATGCCAAAGAGATGGGAAACCTTCCAGAAGAGATGAAATGTCGTTAGAACCCCATCTAATCTTACAGTCATTTGATAAATGAGCCATTGAATTCGTGGGACCTATAAACCCACCAGGGAAGAGCACATGAGCTAGATACATCGTCACTGCGACAGAGTATTTGACAAGATGGGCAGAAGAAAGAGCAGTTAAGGACAGTAGTGCAAATAAAGTTGCGTGATTTATATTTGACGATATCATAACCAGGTTTGGATGCCCAAAGAACCTAATGAGTGATCAAGGTAGGCATTATATTAATAAGACTATTGAAGCCTTGACTCAGGAATTTGAATTTCATCACCAGAAGAGCACCCCTTACCACCCACAGGAGAATGGTACGGTTGAGGCTTTCAACAAGATTTTGGAGACAACACTGAAGAAGATTTGTAGTGTAAACAGAGATGAATGGGATTTGAGAGTACCAACAGTGTTATGGGCCTATAGAACGACTTGTAAGAAGCTGACAATGTAGACTCCCTTTAAGTTGGTTTATGATATAGAAGCGATAGTGCCCATGGAATACTTAGTTCCTATCCTGAGAATTGCAGCATTCACAGATATGGATGACAGTACCACTGTTCAAGAGAGGCTCGCATAATTGGTCAAACTAGAAGAAGATATATTTATTGCAGGATTTCATCAACAGGTTCAGAAGGAACAAGAACCATGACAGGCACATCATGAAGAAACCATTCAAGCAAGGAGATATGGTATTGGTATATGATAACAAGTTCATGAAGCATCAAGGGAAGTTAAGAACACATTGGTTGGGGCCATATGAGGTTTCTTATGTTACAAAAGGNTGTAAATCTTGAGTAGGCACATATAGTGTCTCAACATAAAAGGAATTGAAGACCAAATAGAGGGAATTCTCAAGATCCAGGAAGCCTAGGAAATGTTGATGATATGGAAATCAACAGTACAAAGCTACCCGATTGGGTGGCCCAGAGAATTGTAGAAATATAGGATATTACAGAGGAACTTGCAACATAAGAACCCATTTTGTTTGAGGATAATTCCTTAATGGAGCACAATACTCAATACACCAAGGACGAAAATAAACTGTAGATAGAGAAGGTCAGGAGTCAATGTCTTAGGAGTTGGACCATCTGGACTCATAAAAACTACATTGTTCTAAATGAGATTCGCTTTCCCATTAAATTTTGGAGAAAGAGTTTCAAACCATTAAATTGAAGAAGAGAACAAGTGATATTAAGGAGGCACTGAATCCTAAGCCACTATTTTCATATCCATTGGCCATACTTTCGACAAAACAAAATCTTCCATGTACTCCAGGAACTACAAAGCCAATCGAGAAAGTGTTGGGTATGTGTTATATTCTTTGCATGAGAAGTAGTGTCTACATTGCATCGGGCATGCAGAGAGGTTTGAGGGGGGACTCCAGGCCCCCCCCCAGGGGGTGAAGGGGCATGAAAGTCCCCCGTGTGGGGGTTTGGGGGCATCACCCCCGAGAAAAATTTGTTTCCTCAGGAAACATGTCACATTTTTTCCTCATTTTTCATGTTGCCTTGATTTTCATGTCCATTGTTGGGAATTTTTTCGGCACATGAGTTTTGTCGATGGTTTTCTATTTCCGGTTAAGTAATTAGGGTTGTTTACTAATCTAATACATTGGGTTAGGGTTTTGGATGTCACTGGCTCCTATATGTATATTGTATTGTAAAATATGTGTTGGCCCTTGGTTATGGAAGAAAACGAATATTATGGAAGAAAAGGTGAAACACGAACTGTGTCGAAGGAAGGTTGATTGAGATCAGGTCGAAGTGGTTAAAGAAGCAGAAAAGATGGAGAGAAGTCTGAGAGAGCAAGTCATTGGATGAGGAGATCAAGGAACACAGATAAGCAAGGAAGGTGGATCGTGGACAACTCAACAAACATAAAAAGCCACCGGTAGATGCTTTGGAGAACCTCGCGGGAGGGAAGGAAAGACAGGCTGGTGAAACCCTGAAAAAGTGGGTCAAGTTGACCTAGGGTTTTAGACACCTAGGGTTTTGGTATTTAGGGTTTTGACACCTAGGTTTTGGCCTAAGGATGTCCGAGAGATATTGTAATGTATAAATAAGGGTCAAGAGGACCTGGGATGGGGTCGATAATGTATGATAAGTGATGGTTGTTATTGTTGAGAGAGGATTATTGTGAGGTAAGAGAAGCCTTTGTTGTAAGATCTTCAACTGGGTGCGAAGATCGACCCAACAACTGGGTGCGGAGGGAGGGGAGAAAAAGAGAGAAGAAGAAAGAGAGATCTGCAAGATAAGAGCGCAGATAGAACTGTATGTTTTATATAATATCAATAAGCGCAGTTATGTGGATGTATCCCTAGGGAGAGGGTGAACCACGTATATCCTATTGTTGTGTGTGATTGATGTTGTTTCCTTCTAATATATGATATACTATAAATTCAATATTGTGTTAAATATGAGATATAGTTTGTGCATTAGGCTTAAGAAATATAAAGAATCACTAGATCTGTGTGAGAGTGTTTCCTTGGATCCACTTTGCATTTTCTCTGGTTGTAGACACCTGTGTCCTGCAACCCCCTATAGCTACTTCAGATGAGACTGCATCTTCCTTGCAGGTGTTTCTGAAAGGGATAGTAGTTAGGGCTTGTTGGTGTGTTGTTAGAACTGAACCTCGTGTCTGCCCCTGCACCAACAAATGGTTTTGTTGCCGAGACTGAGATCTTCTTGAGGGAATGTCAAGGTGGTTTCCATCGAATACAAAGATTCAAAAGTGGATAGAAGAAAAAGAGAAGAACTTCACAGAAACTCAGAATAAGAACCCTAATATTAGCACAGAAGATTGTTTGGGAAGGTATATATTTACTGATATACACAAGATTTTCTTTGGAGGGATTCACAAGGAGTTATACGAGTGGTTGGCTAGATTAGCAGATACCCATTTTGAGATCATATCTAGAACACCTATGGTTTGGATTTCGACACTGATCAAGAAGGTCAAGAGAGTTGATAACGTCGTATCAAGAGAAGTAGATCATTGGTTTGATAGTACCATTGGAGGGTATATCATCGAGTTTGGTATTGACAGAGTAGAGTCATGTATCCAAGAAGAGAGATATTTCTTTAAGGGGCCGAAAAGAAAATTTTTACAATTTTTGAAGTTGAAGATCAAGATGTTACTGCATGAGAAGAGCATATTGAAGGTACAATAGTGGTCTAGACTGAGAGCTATTGTTCAAGAATTCAGATAGTGACAACGACACAGAGGTTGAACACATGCACAGTGGTAGAATATTTAGAGAAGTCCCTTTGGTGGACTTGTTTGAGTAGAATCATGAACCAACATAGGAAGAAGGGTTCTACAGTGGAGGAGAAGAAGAGTTACTGAGCGAGGAACATTTGGAGTCCGCTAGGGAAGAAGAAGGGAATATTGAAGAACCTTGTTGAGAAGAGTCAGAAACTTCAGGGACTGCACAAACTGTTGAAGTAAGTATTATTACGCCTCATGTTGTTTTAATAGCATTAAGTAACCAGAGTAATCTAAGTTATCAGAGCACTCAGAGCACTGGTACAAGTGGTTCACTGCACACTTAGTCAGGAACCCTAGGAAGATCTATGGAAGATGAGATGAGGTTACCCACTTTTAGAGGAGATGGATCTAAAGATACTGATCAACACTGGTTTCTATGTGAAGATGTATGTAGTATTAAGAATGTCACCGACGAAGTTGTTAAATGAGCTCAATTTAGTACTACCCTAAGAGACCGTGCACTGAGATAGTACATGAAGTTTGTCCAAGGAGTTGTCCAGCCAAAATCGCTGAAAAAGATTAATACTGCGCTGATTGTTGAATTCAAGAATCGCAGTGCAACACAAAGTTGAAAGAAATCAAGAAGAAAGTAGATGAACCTGTTTGGGAGTTTGATTAGAGGTTTAAGACCTTGACAAGTCATTTGAATTTTTAGATCCCAGATGAGCAGAACAAGGAATGGTTCATTGTTGCCCTCCTACCACACATCAGAGTCCCTCTGATGCAACAGAAGATTGCTTCGTAGGCTAAGGCATTGGAGATCAACATGAAACTAGAATCAACCCCTATGGTAGAATCCAGCTCAGGTATTAGTCAAATCGTGAGTCAGCTAACTATATTATCACTGCAGGTCAAAGATATGAAAAACTATAAGGGAAAATATAAGAGAGAAGACATTTGGTGTATCAGATGCAAATCAGAAGGTCACAATAAGGAGAACTGTCCCATGTTTCATGGATACTTGGCTTCTGGAGCTCTGAGCCCTTTGAAGCAAGTTACTCTACCTTGGTGCGAGGTATGCAGAAATAGACATCTCCCTGGAGAATGCTATTACATGCAAAAGTATATTCAAACACCTATGAATATCTACTGCACATTCTGTAAATTTGTGGGTCATGATGAGAAGCATTGTAGATCTTACGACCTCTTGCATGAAATATCAAGGGATATCTACAAAATTCAAGGTGAAGTACAACAAGAAGGGAACACTACGTAGTATAATTCCCCTGGAAGAGGAAACTTCAACCCTCATTGTGGATTCATAGGCTGAGAAGGAGGAGGAGATATGGGTCGAGGTCAAGGCCAGATCTTTTTTTATAATTGCGCACAACCAAGTCATTTGGAAAGGGAATGTGAGAACCCTTGTACCACTTGCAGTTACTGCAACTCATTTGAACATGTCATAGAAGATTTCCCTACGCTGTTAGCCAAACTTCAGGAAAGATGAGGAGGAAATCAACAAGTACAACTAATCACAGTAGAACCTCGCGGAGAATATCCAAGAGTCATTGTTATCACTAGAGGAGGTGTTGCTACAGAAGAAGACATGGTGACTCCAAGGAAGACTACATAACAATCAGGAGTCATAAAATCTATAGAGAAGACACAAGAGTTTGATGCAAAGAAAGAGAAACAAACATTTGAGGAAGAAAAAAAATAATTCGAGAGAGATCAGGATTCTTCATCAAAGGCTCGACCAAAAGTAAGAGAGTGTGGAATGCCTCTGGCATTTGATCATTTTGATTCACCCAGAGAAGGAAAAGAGGTAAGTAAGCTCGTGGAATTCTTATGCACTTGCATTAATCTGATACAGGATGAGAGCATTGTACAAGAGCTACAAAAATTGGTTAGACAGTATGATCTAGGAAAGGTAGATCCCTTACTGATTAGAGAAGTACATCAATTATCCAAAAAGAGAAGGAAAAATAAGGAGCTACATATGAATGCTCAAATCAGAGATTATGATATAGATTATGTGGTCCTCGACTTAGGGTCAGAGGTCAATGTCATGATGAAGTAGACCTGGGAACTGATGGGAAAACCTAAGTTGATATATTTCCCCATCAAGCTTAGGATGGCCAATCAGTAGGTTGTGAGCCCCTTCGGAAGACTAAAACATGTCCCTATGGACATCGATGGGGTCAGAACATTTGTGGACTTCGAGGTGATTGAGATAGTCGATGATAGTTGTCCTTATCCCGCGCTGTTAGGAATTGATTGGGCTTTCAACAATTCTATTGTTGTTGACTTGAAGAAAAGAAGAATGACATTTGAAGGTAATGGACTTAGGGTCATTGCACCTTTGGATCCTGATGAAGGTCGAAGATACACAGAACCTATCAGAGAAGAAGACTACGCATATGAGTTGGATAATATATACAAATTGACAACAAAACAACAAGATTACATTAATCCTACAACATATGGAAATTTAAGTTGGCGAGGTGATAACGCATGTTCATCAGAATCAGAAGAAGCACTGGATAACTAGAAGAACAAAATGTATGAAGTCTTTGTGGACTAATGTGCTAGACTGACCATATAAGTTTGCTGGATCGACCCAATAGTAAGTAATTTACCGACATTTGATGGTTTGAATCACTTAGAAACTTTCTTACTAGAATTTGAAGAAACTATACTAGTATAACAGACACTGTTGGCACTAGATGAGGCTTTGAATGCTACTCCATCAAGATGGTGGGGAACACATAAATGGAACATCGTGAACTGGATGCAATGTCGCACTTTGATGAAAGCATGATTTTCAGAACAAGTAGAAGGATGTGAAGTTAGGTACATAGGTCAAATCTGTCCGGAAGACCATGTGCAGGGATGTGAGGAGGCCTGGAGCAGCATTCCTCAAGAGCACTAGGTGCATAAAGTCATCAATACTCTAGAAACAACGCCTATCAACCAGTACCTTCAAGCGGAGCTGCGCCTCACCACTGCAGATTGGCAAGGTATGACTTAGAATTTTGTAGCTACACTTTTATTAGAAAGTCAACACCCTCTAGTAGATCAAGCTTTATAGGTTGCAAGACAAAAAGTATTTGAGGAAGCACCTAGCCTCCCTGTGGAGAAAGAAGAGGATGAATGGACTGCACCTATTCAACAATTGCAAGGATGTTACAATATCAATGCCGATGAAGACGATGATCCTGGGAATGTGAACATCAATGAAATGGAAGGACATAGAGACATAGAAGGACCAAGAGTCAAACTACCTTTTATTGGACAGACAATCAAAATCAAGAAAGTTAAAACTGGAACAGACAAAACACTGAATCTTGCTAATGTTGGAGATTACTGGGATGATGCCACTATTGATAAGATCACAGAGTTACTGCATGAATATCAAGACTTGTTCCTAAAAAAGTTCACTGATATAAAAGGAATAAAAGGGACGATGGGAGAGATGAAGATTCCCTTGAAACCAGATGCAAGGCTAGTCAAACAAAGACCCTACAGATTGAAACCTAAATATAAGGAGAAAGTGAAGATTAAATTAGATAAAATGTGGGAAGTAGGAATCATACAACCTGTTGAAGAATTAGAGTGGATTATCCCTATGGTCATCCAGGATAAGAAGACATGAGAAATCAAAATCTGTGTATATCTCAGGAAGATGAATGATGCATGTCTACACGATCCATTCCCTACACCGTTTACTGATGAACTATTAGATAACGTGGGAGGACAGGAAGTATACTCCTTCACCGATGGATTTTCAGGTTATCACAAGATCATGATTTCCAAGGAAGATGGCCACAAGACCACATTTGCAACAAAATGGGGATCCTACCAATACACAGTGATGCCTTTTGGATTGAAGAATGCACCAACCATATTTTCTAGGATGGTGGTAGAAGCATTCAAGGAGTTTTTACATAAATTTCTGGAAGCCTATTTTGATGACTGGACTATTTTTAGCTTATTTAAAAATCATATTGAATGATTAAGACTAATGTTAGATAAGTGCAGGCAATGTCAGATTCCCTTAAACTGAAGAAATGCATTTTCTTTTCACCCTTTGGAGTGTTCTTAGGACATATTGTGTGTAAGTAGGGGTTTTTGGTAGATCCGTCTAAGATTGCCATTATTGTCGATCTACCCCCCCCCTACTTCAGTCAGACAGTTGCGCACTATGCTGGGACATACTGGATACTACAGAAAGTTCATTAAGGGATATCCACAGATTTCAACACCTATAGAGAAGATTTTGAAGAAACATTGTCAATTTTAATGGACAGAAGAATGTCAGTAGAGCTTCGACACACTGAAATAGAAAATGGTTACTACGCCTATTCTAGTTTTCCCAAATTGGAGCAAGGAATTTCATTTGCATGTCAATGCATCCTCTATTTCATTAAGAGTAGTGTTAGAACAACCGAGAGCAAGAGATATTGACTATTTGTTAGCCTTTTCTAGAAGGAAACTATCTACAGCTGAGATAAATTACACTACCACTGAGAGAGAAGGGTTAGCCATGGTGTATGCACTGTAGAAGTTTCATCACTACTTGTTAGGAGGACACTTTAAGATGTTCATTGATCACTTCGCATTGAAATACCTAGTCAACAAGTCAGTGTTGGGGGGAAGGATATGCAGATGGCTTTTGTTATTTCATGAATATGATTTTGAAATTGTAGTAAAGCCAGGAAGGATGAATAAGGGACCTGACCACTTTTCTAGGTTGGAACATGGAGAGGAACCTACTAGTTTGGAGGATACACTGCCAGATGCATAGTTGTTGGCCATAAGGAAGGTTGATGATCACTTCTCCGATATAGTCCAGTTCCTATCAACAGGAATGGCACCTCACGTATACACATTCATTCAGAAGAAACAACTGGTAGTACGCGCTGCAGATTTTTCACTTATAGCCGGAAAACTATACAAGATGGGACCTGATGAGATCCTGAGGAGATGCGTTATGGAGGAAAAATGACCACTGATTTTAGTAGAAGCTCATGAAGGCATCTTGGGAGGTCACTACAAAATAAAAGCAACAATGCAAAAGATTCTTAGAGTTGGCCTCTGGTGGCCCACTTTACATAGAGATGCTAAATAATACTACAGAGCCTGCGATGTATGCCAAAGAGATGGGAAACCTTCCAGAAGAGATGAAATGTCGTTAGAACCCCATCTAATCTTACAGTCATTTGATAAATGAGCCATTGAATTCGTGGGACCTATAAACCCACCAGGGAAGAGCACATGAGCTAGATACATCGTCACTGCGACAGAGTATTTGACAAGATGGGCAGAAGAAAGAGCAGTTAAGGACAGTAGTGCAAATAAAGTTGCGTGATTTATATTTGACGATATCATAACCAGGTTTGGATGCCCAAAGAACCTAATGAGTGATCAAGGTAGGCATTATATTAATAAGACTATTGAAGCCTTGACTCAGGAATTTGAATTTCATCACCAGAAGAGCACCCCTTACCACCCACAGGAGAATGGTACGGTTGAGGCTTTCAACAAGATTTTGGAGACAACACTGAAGAAGATTTGTAGTGTAAACAGAGATGAATGGGATTTGAGAGTACCAACAGTGTTATGGGCCTATAGAACGACTTGTAAGAAGCTGACAATGTAGACTCCCTTTAAGTTGGTTTATGATATAGAAGCGATAGTGCCCATGGAATACTTAGTTCCTATCCTGAGAATTGCAGCATTCACAGATATGGATGACAGTACCACTGTTCAAGAGAGGCTCGCATAATTGGTCAAACTAGAAGAAGATATATTTATTGCAGGATTTCATCAACAGGTTCAGAAGGAACAAGAACCATGACAGGCACATCATGAAGAAACCATTCAAGCAAGGAGATATGGTATTGGTATATGATAACAAGTTCATGAAGCATCAAGGGAAGTTAAGAACACATTGGTTGGGGCCATATGAGGTTTCTTATGTTACAAAAGGAGGATCTTCACTACTGAAGACTTTGAATGAGGAGTGGAAGGAAGGATTGGTGAATGGGAGACAATTGAAATTATACAACAACAACAAGTTGCCTCACAACTCTCAGTAAAAATAGAAGGAGAAGGGTCTAGGTACCAGGTGCAGTTGAGACTGGGTACCAGACATAAGAAAGACAGTCTGCATAGAGGGTAAAGGAACAGAGCAGAAAGCACAGGCTGCGCTGCGTAGTCTGAAGTCAAGGTACAACAAAAGATTCAAATCAGAGTGCCTCAGGATGAGTCACAGGTGAGTGTTGGGGGCTTGTTGTCCCTTGGTTATGGAAGAAAGAGAATATTATGAAAAAAATTCGAAACGCAAACTGCGCGGAAGGAAGGTTGACTAAGATCGGGTCGAAGTGGTTAAAGAAGCAGAAAAGATGGAGTGAAGTCTGAGAGAGCAACTAGTTGGATGAGGAGATTGAGGAAGATAGATAATCAAGGAAGGTGGATCATGGACAACTCAGCAAGCGAAAAAATCCACTGGTATATGCTTCGAAGAACCTTGTGGGAAGGAAGGAAAGATAGGTTGTCGAAGCCCTAAAAACGCGGGTCAAGTTGACCTAGGTTTTTAGTATTTAGGGTTTTGACACCTAGGTTTCGGGTTAAGGATGTATGAGATCTATTTTAATGTATAAATAAGGGTCAAGAGGACCTGGGATGGGGTTGATAATGTATGATATGTGATGGTTGTTATTGTTGAGAGAGGAGTATTGTGAGGTAAGAGAAGTCTGTGTTGTAATATCTTCACCTAGGTGTGAAGATCGACCCAACAACTAGGTGTGTAGGGAGGGGAGAGAAAGAGAGATCTGCAAGATAAGAGCTCAGATAGAAATTTATGTTTTATATAATATCAAGAAGTGTAGTTCTATGGAAGTATCCCTAGGGAGAGGGTGAACCAC
>JZKD02S2119348.1:0-10604 GCA_000966675.3 Picea glauca
AACACATGGATAGCTGAAACGCACAGAGTTGAGGAAATCTAAAAATTAATCTTAAATGTGGTAATTCCAAAGGTTAATCAGTTAAATGTGGCAATCATATGGGGTACAGTAATTTGTTAATATGATTAGGTAAATGTTAAAAAGTTAACATGCATTCAAAAATACAAGAAAGTTATGAAGAGTAAATCACATTCATTGATTTGGGAGGACGACTAAGAATATTCCAGTATTTTCCATTGTTAATCATCAAATTAAAATTTTAAATTAAAAAGTGATTAATTATGCCCATCTCCAATAGATATACGCCTTTTGACATAACTTTCGAAGTAATAATATATTTAATCAAATAAAAAGTAAAAACATTATTTACGTTAGTGGCATACCCTTTATGATGTATACGACAGAGTAACCCTGAAAATACATCAGCCAGAACCTTGAAGGACACAACTATCTGTACCTTAGGTTTTGGGTCTGACCAGTAAAGCAAGGGTCTGGATGCAAGGCAGGTTTGAACTATTCAATATGCGTTACCTGTCAGATTGAGGCCATGGGCAGAATTTCTGTATGTGGAACGCTGTAGTTCACATAAATCTATTAGGTGAACAATACATAAGGTGCTGTGCAGCATTCAATGCTGTGTAGGGTGGTCTCTATTGAATGCTGTGTAGGGTGGTCGGTTTACAAGTTGTTGAATTGAATGCTGTGTAGGGTGGTCTCTATTGTATGAGGTGGTTTATAAGTTGTTGGATTTGAAAACAATTCAAATCCAATGACATATACATCATCCCTACAGCATATTCCTATACATCATCCCCACAGCATATTCCTATACATCATCCCCACAGCATATTCCACAGCCTTTATATAAACCCATCCCCACAGCATATTCCTATACATCATCCCCACAGCATATTCCACAGCCTAAAAAGTTGTTGGATTTGAAAACAATTCAAATCCAATGACATATACATCATCCCCACAGCATATTCCACAGCCTTTATATCAAACCCATCCCCACAGCATATTCCTATACATCATCCCCACAGCATATTCCACAGCCTTTAAGCTGTTGAATTTGAAAACAATTCAAATCCTATAACCTACATCATCCCCGCAGCATTTTCGACAACTTACACACTACCCCACTCAGCATTGAACCCTGATATTGACTGCTGTTGAATTTGAAAGCAATTCAAATTTTACAACCTACATCATCCCCACAGCATATTCGACAGCCTACACACCACCCTACTCAGCATTAAACCCTGCAGAGCAAGGTGGATGTTGGCTGCCAATCTATAAGCACCAGTCAACGCTGTATTAATTGCAGTCAATGCTGTATTCATTGCAATTTTGAAGGGACAGGTACTGTAGGTTGGAACAGTTCCCGCCAATCCATCAAACCTGTCAGTTTAAGGTTATGGATATGATAAAAACAGGGTTGGCAGGCAGGTTGAAAAGGGGCAATGGCTATCCATCATGTAGACCCTGCATGGTGGATAGCAATTCCGGTTGAACTGATTCCAACGTGTATTGCCCATCACTTCAAGGTTTTGGGCAGAATTTCCATATGTGGAGAGCAGTTACTTACACAATGGATAAGCACCGAGCAACTCTGTGCTGATTGCAATGTACATTGATATATATACGGACCTAGTCTGAGATGCTTCAGATATTATGGTACATATCCTGGTATAGTCTGAGCTGATTGAAATGTACATTGATATATATACAATTTGCATTGATATATATACGATCCTAGTCTGAGATGCTTCAGATATTATGGTACATATTCTGGTATAGTCTGAGCTGATTAAAATGTGCATTGATATATATACGGTCCTAGTCTGAGATGCTTCAGATATTATGGTACATATCCTGGTATAGTCTGAGCTGATTGAAATGTACATTGATATATATACAATTTGCATTGATATATATACGATCCTAGTCTGAGATGCTTCAGATATTATTGTACATATTCTGGTATAGTCTGAGCTGATTAAAATGTACATTGATATATATACGATCCTAGTCTGAGATGCTTCAGATATTATGGTACATATCCTTGTATAGTCTTGAGCTGCTTCAGATATTATGGTACATATCCAATGCAACATTGCTGGGTGTATAATGCTTGTCCCAATCCACCTGGTATAATGAAGTTGTATAGTCTTGAGATGCTTAAGATATAATGGTACATATCCTGGGATAGTCTTGAGCTGCTTCCGATATTATGGTACATATCCAATGCAACATTGCTGGGTGTATAATGCTTGTCCCAATCCACCTGTTATAATGAAGTTGTATAGTCTTGAGCTGCTTCAGATATTATGGTACATACCCTGGGTGTATAATGCTTGTCCCAATCCACCTGGTATAATGAAGCAGTCTAATCATGTATAGTAAACATCTTCTTTGGGTAGTTTGACTGAATCAAGACAATGAACAATTGCAATTCTGACAATGAGACTGTAGTTGGATTCATCAATCCCATTTTCATTGAATAACTCTACTCTTCAAGTTTAGCAATCTAAACTTGAGATCTATTCTTCAAGTTTAGCAATCTAAACTCAAGATTTGAAAATTTCAATGAAATATAAGAAGAAAAGACACCGAAACAGAAAATGTTTGCTACATTATACATTATTAGCTTATTCTCAAATGATCTTTAAGGCATAGTAAACAGTTGTAAAGCCTGTAAAATTTTCAGTGGCTTAACTTCCACTTCCATTTACTACAAGGTAGATTCATAACTCTTTAAGTCAGAGTAAACACTGAAATTTTTAGGAGCTTAAGTTTAATATATTTCAAGGTAGGTATATGGTGCTTGCCGTAATCCCACATTTTATGATCTATAGGACAGAGTAACAGTTGTAAAGTCCGTACAATAATTTTCGGGAGTTTCAACTTTCATTTATTGCAAGGTTGTCTCTACCATTTACTACTTTAACGTACATTTATGTCCAGGTTGTGAAGGGTCACTTTCATTTTTGTCAATGTTGTTTGTATACATTGTCTGTACTGGTTATATGTTTTTGGTTTTATCAATATTTAGTCTTTTGTATGTTGGAATATATATTGTTTAATAAAACATATATAGCATATATCTGTTGTTACTGTTGTTACTACTGTATATTGTTTGTTTGTCATACTCTAAATTATTATTTTTTGTTGTTTAAAATTCATTTTGGAATGTAGAAATAGATTTAGCATAGTGAAAAACTTCTGCAACATTCAATTATACAGAAATAATCACTCAAATTTATGAATCTAACAATTTCTTACCAGATTATGAACAAATGTCCCTTGAAAAAATGACTGGAAAAAAATCATTTAATAGAACATTTAAACCACCACCTTGTCTAGTCATAATTTTTTTTTTTTTTTTAATGTTTTAGATATCCTAAACCTATTTCAAACCCAACTAACGAAGTAAGCTATTTCAAACCCAACTAAGGAAGTAAGCTAGCATCCCATGGCCCTCAAATATTAACTTTTCTTTGCTTCTAAAGCAAAGTAGAGATGCTCTTCTCCGTTCATGCTCTTTTCCTGTGCTAGTGGATGAGAGTTTAGCTTGAACCGCTATTTTCTTTGACAAGTTTTGTTGTCCTTCAAATGTTTGATCTCATATCGATAAATTTCTCATTTTCTTCAACGATCTTGTTTACTATTATTTTACCAAAATCAGAAATGGCTAATGGATTACGAATATGAGCAGAATGTAGTGTTTTTTTGGCAGGAGCACACACGATCGGAACAACTGCATGTTTCTTTATCGAGGACCGTCTCTACAACTTCGCAGCCGATGGCGACGCAGATCCCTCTATCAATCCCGAATACTTGACGGAACTGAGATCAACTTGCCCTAAGGGCGGTGATGTTAATACGAGGTTGGCTCTTGACAGGGGCTCCGAATTCCAATTTGACAAGGAATTCCTAGAAAACATGAGGGAGGGGAACGTAGCGCTACAGTCTGATTCGAGCATGTACCAAGACGGTTCTACCCGCGGATATATCGACTCCTATTTTGGGCTGCTGGGCGGGCTTTTGGGGCCTTCATTTGAATCCGACTTTGCAGATGCAATTGTTAAAATGGGGCAGGTCGGCGTCAAAACCGGTTCGAATGGAAAGATTCGTACCGTCTGTTCTGCCTTTTAGTAGTAGCCGCAGTCGATAATTGCAACGTTGATTTTGCTGTTTTCAAAATTGTAAAAGGAAGTTTATAGTATAGGCTATATATATTAAAAAATTTCTTCGCCTGTGGAATAAACGAGGCCGAGGCTGAGGCCACGTTGCATGTATCGAGAATAAGACTGTTATCATCATTGTGATGATAAGGTAAAGCTGTAATCTTATCTTCTTCGAGCGCATAAAACAATAATAGAATATACAACTCGTTGGTGATCTCTTCGTTACTAACGATTCTTTGTGAAACGGAATATGCTGGCTCGCCTCTCCAACTGGATTTGTAATTCATGTAGCCACAACTAAGCCTGGGAATGATATAAACGATTCTGTCAATATTCCACTTGAACCAGCTTATGCAGGGTGGATGTTAAATATCGTTACTAATATCTAATTTGCTAAGTAATATTGAATGCTATCGCAGGTGGTATTAGGTATATAGATTATAGAATCTTAAGATGATATAGAAATTTTATTGCTAAGCTCAATATTGAATGTTGTTAAGATGATATATAAACCCTATTGCTACATAATATTGAATGTTGTAGCAGGTGGTATATATACTGTAGAATTTTAAGATGATATATAAACTCTATTGCAATGCTCAATATTAAATGCTGTGATGATGATATATAAACCCTATTGCTATGCTGTCCCAGATGGTATATAAACCATTGAATCTTAAGATGATATATAAACTCTATTGCTACACAATATTGAATGTTGTAGCAGGTGGTATATATACTGTAGAATTTTAAGATGATATATAAACCCTATTGCAATGCTCAATATTAAATGCTGTGATGATGATATATAAACCCTATTGCTATGCCGTCCCAGATGGTATATAAACCATTGAATCTTAAGATGATATATAAACTCTATTGCTACACAATATTGAATGCTGTAGCAGGTGGTATATATACCGTAGAATTTTAAAATGATATATAAACCCTATTGCAACGCTCAATATTAAATGCTGCTATAATGATATATAAACCTTATTGCTATGCTGTCCCAGATGGTATATAAACCATTGAATCTTAAGATGATATATAAACCCTATTGCTACACAATATTGAATGCTGTAGCATGTGATATATATACTGTAGAATTTTAAGATGATATATAAACCCTATTGCAATGCTTAATATTAAATGCTGTTATAATGATATATAAACCCTATTGCTATGCTGTACCAGATGGTATATACACCATTGAATCTTAAGATGATATATAAACCTTATTGCTAAGCTCAATATTGAATGCTGTAGCAGATGGTATATAGACTGGAATCTTAAAATGATGTATAAACCCTATAATGTATAAACCCTATTCAAAAGCAATTCAAATCCACCATCCACATTAACATTCAATTTTGCTTAACAACATAGAATATTAACTAGCACAGCCGTAAAGTGGCTGGTGAACGTCGAAAGTTATCTGGATGGACATCACTCTGGTGAATTGAAACGCACTGACAGCTACAGCTGAAACCCACATAGAGTTGAGGAAATCCAAAAGTTAATCTTAAATGTGGTAATTCCAAAGGTTAATCAATTTAATGTGGCAATCATATACTAAGAATATTCCAGCGTTTTCAATTGTTAACCATCAGATTAAAATTTTAAATTAAAAGGTGATTAATTATACCTACCATTTGACTTAACAAAATAGAATATTAAATACAATATATTTTCACTTACCATGATTCACACGCCTGAGAATGTCAGCCAAGAGTTTTCTGCTTAAAATATGACAATTGGATCGTTTTTCCTGTAATATTTCAAGGTTTCAATCGACTCTTTATCGTTCATCTTAAGATTGTGGGTAAAAATTATGTAGAATGGATAACTTTTTCTCGGAATGTAGTGTTTTGTGGTGACATCGATCCTTTTTAAATAAATTATTATTATTTTTTTTTAATATTTTTTATAATAGTATATTTTATAAATATTGTATATTTAATTTAAGTTTTTATTTTTATTTTTATTTTAATAATAATAAAAATTAAATTTAAATAAATAATATTTTTAAAATATAAAAAATTAAATTATTTATTTTATTATAATTAAAAAATTTTAACATTTTGATTTTAACAAATATGTATATGCTTATTTAAATTGTAAAAGAGATTACATTACTTCCCAAAAGATTGTGTTAACTTTTAAAGAGATTGATAACATCGCGTGAATCCTATTTGGGTGATGAGGATTAAAGTAGTAGTTAAAACTTTCTGGAGAAAGTAGTTTCATATCAATCTGTAAAATAGTTTAGATGTATGCATGGGAGCATTTTTTCTAGTTTTTAAATTTATTTTTCTTTTTTCTCATAATATTTTTTCTTATTTTAAATTTATTTTTCTTTGCACAGAGTTTTTTAAAAAGAAAATTATAGTTATGCATAGAAGTATTAAGTATGCTTTATAGCTTTTGTTAGAACATGAAGTTTCAAATTAAAAAAAAAAAAAAACCCTAAATTATCAATTATACTAATGAAACATTATATACAATTCTCTTCAAAATTTTCAATCAAGTATAGTTTTCTTTATACATTCAGAGAGTCTTATTGTGGGTCCTTTTCATGTAGATACATTGATTACATATCTCTAAAGTAAGTAAAAGAAACTTAGAACTAAGTAGCATGAATATATATAAAGTAGTGTGTAAGAGTGTTGTTAGAAGTACATTGGATTCTCCTTTCATCCACCGAATCACCCATAGAGAGTTTCCATAGATTTAGATTTGAGAAATTCCATTTTCCTCACCCAACATTAAGATTATTTTTAGAGCCATAAGTTCACAAAAGTTGTTTGTGTCATTACACAACCTAGCCTTAAAATAGACCCTTTGAATAGGGGAGAGATGTAAAATCACCCCAGCTTCACCCTTAGGGGGGCATCCTTCTAGAGGCTCCGTAAAAAAAAGACCACAACAAATCTTTATTATATCTACTTCACGGGAGTGCTTTGAGATGCATCCTTCCTTCTATTGAGGAAATGTCAAGAGGATGTTCAGATTTTGGATTTCACCTTTCAATGTATAGTATCCCCATCTTCAAATAAGAGTTTCGAGCCAACTAGATTCCCTAGGCTATGGTTAGAGGTAGAGATTTATACCTCTTTGTGTCTTTGTTCATACACTAGTGCCTGAGAGCTTTTTCAATGAAGTTTCCCTTCTAAGCATTGTTCAAACTAATGAAGCGATCTAATTCATGCTAGACTTCTAGAGTATATTAACCACGAGTCATAATAAGGTGAAAGTTGGTCTTAGAGTTGGCTTTGCAGAGATACCACTGATTTAGTGCCTCATAGCTTCTTTTTTGAAGGATATCCCATGTTCAGGATTTATCGTTGAGTAGTGACCACATGAAGATTTTTGATTTGGACATGCATTTGAACTTCTAGAGAAGCCCCAACCACTAGGGTTGTGGGTTGTTGTTATCCTCAATGGCAAAGGTTTTGTATCATAGTTTGGGATCATAGTTTCGTGTAGGATTTAAAGACCAAATGAATTGATCTTCTTGATCATTCGGATTTATGAAGCAACTTCTTGAATTTTGAGTATAGTGTTTCCATATTTTTGCATTCTTCTCTTGGAGTCCAATCTCCTGCCAAAAAGGGCACTGTTGTGATGAGTCCAAAGTTCAGACTCCTCAAGCTATTTGTCTTAGAATATGGTAGCCTCAACTTTTCAAGTCCATAATTAGTTGGGGTGAGACCCTGTATGCATCATTGTTGCCAATCTAGGGATCCAAGCCAATTTGGACTTTAAGTTACCTTTGCCTATTCTCCATACCAACCAATTGTCTATTAGGGGGAAGGTCGTAACCACTACTTTCCATGTTATTGAGGCATTATGGAGATGTTGAATTGACATTCTGACCTATTCCTCTATGGATTCAAGAGTAATATATTATCTTTATTACTTGTGCCTAGAGTCTAGAGCCTTGTATCAGTCTCCATATAGATTACAAATTTCGTTGTAAGAGCCTTTGAAAAAAAGGAATATGTTCTTTATGCCCCATCAACCTTGAGATTTTGGAACGTCAAGTTTTTTCTATGATGCTAGAATCATCCCTTTTTCTCCTACCTCTCCAAACTAGATGAACTTCAAAATTAACTGCTTGATTTTGTCCAAGACTCTTTTTGGAATCCATGCTAGGGACATCCAATAGACGGGGATGGCTTCTAGAATTGATTTGACAATAACCAATCCACTACCTTTGAAGAGCCATTGATTGCACCATGTGTTGAGTTTCTTCTCTACTTTGGCTATTGGCCATTGCTAGTAACCTTTTTTTATACCGATTTGCTTTCAAATGAAAGCCCATGTATTTCATTCCATCATTTGATGCCAATACTTGAAAAGGAAAGACTTGGGAGTATAAAGCTTTTTCATTCTCTGAGATTCCCTAATAGGAGATTATTGACTTGTCAATGTAAAGTTTCATACTTGTTGCTTCACAAAAGAGATTGATGATCTCTCAACGGTTTTCAACCATCCTTCTAGTTCCTTCACAAAATATTAAAACATCATCAACGAAGAGTAAATGGGTGACGTGGCAGGAAGTACCAACATTTATACCTTTGATGTTTCCAGTTTTGGTTGGATCCTTAAGAGATCTATTGAGGCCTTCTACAACAATGAGAAACCACAGGGGGGAGAGAGGACAACCCTGTCTGATCCCTCTTCCAAACTTGAATAAGGGAGATACCACACCATTTAATTAGAATTGCAAAAGATATTGAGCTAATGCAACTCATTACACAAGTAACAAAGCTATGACATAAGCCAATATGAATAAGGATGAGTCTAATGAAAAACCAACTCACCCAATCAAATGATTTGGAGAGGTCCACCTTTAAGGATATGGATTTTAGGTTCCTGGGTTCGATTGAGTGGAGACTTTCTTGCACTAACCTCACTTCTTCATGAATTTGCTTCCCTTCCAAGAATCCAAACTGCTATGAAGAGATCTGATAAGAGAGAATACCTTTCATCCTCATGGCTATTATTTGGAGATAATTTTGTAAATGCAATAACATAGGGAAATCGGTTTAAAGTTATCAAATTGAGTGGGATTCTTTGTCTTAGGGAGCAAATCTAAAAAAGTGGTATTAAAAGATGATAATAATTTCCTAGAGGTTCTAGAGACGTCAACCACCCATCGAAGCTCCTCTTCAATGAAATCAAAATAGCTTAGAAAGAATTCTACTGGAAGACCATCTCACCTAAGTCTTTTATCCTTTTGGATGCTATGGAGAGTTTGTAAGAACTCCTATTTCTTAACTTCAACCATTAATTCTTGGTTATGTTTGGGATTGACAAAGCTTGGAAAAAAATTAGCTAGACAAATGATTGCAACTATGGTTTCTTTGGATTATTCTTTAAAGAGAGAATGAAAACAATTTACCCCTTCTGAAGCCATTTTAGAGAAGTTGGTAGCTATGGAGTCACTCTCTCTCAATACCTTCCAAACCAAATTGATGTTTTCCCTATTATGGCATACCGGTGGAAAAATTTAGTGTTTTCATCCCTTGCCTACAACCAGATAGCCTTGCTCTTAATTTTCCATTCTTTCTCCTTGTCAAGTAGGATCTGCCTTTTTTTTTATCTTCCATGAGTTTTATCTCCTCATTTTGATTCTCTATAAGGATACCAAAGCCTTCTTTGATATAATAGGAGTCTAAAAATTCTTCATCTTATCTTGAGGTCCTATCACCTTTTTCATTTTCAATAGACCAATTAATTGCAATATTCTTTACCCTTTTTAGGTTTTGGTGAAATTGAATGGGGGTTGATTCATCAAGAGAAGCATCAAAGGGATTCCATGCATCTTTTGGTTTATTCAGGAAATCTTCATTCTTTATCCATTTAGGATTTAGTTTGAAGGGGTTAGGGGGTTTCTCTTGTATTTGAACCACCTCTAGGAGCACTAGATTGTGGTTTGAGTCTCCACCCAAGGAAACCCATTGGTGTGATCTTTCAACTTCATCTAGAAAATCTTCGTAAATTAAGAACCGATCCAACCTTTTTGCTATTCGAGCTTCCCTTATCCTCTTGTTCCTTCAGGTTGAGGTTAATTTAGTAGGATTATGTCTAGGAGCTTTGTTGATTCCGATTTATTTATGAATAATCCTGAGAGGTTATCCTCCTCAGTTGTTGGTCCTTGTACCTCAAAAGGCCCTAGAGAGAAATTTATATCTCCACCAATTATCGCTAGACCTTGTCTAGTCCAGTCCCTATTGAAAAACGATTCCTAGTATTTTGGCCTATCAGAGTAAGGCCCATATATGTTTATACATGTGAGTTCTTTTCCTAGGTCCAAGGAGAAAATGATAGTTCCCAACCTTGATACAAAATCCCAAGAGTTAGTTAGGGAGAATGATCATTTTTTCCAACCTATGACATTCT
>JZKD02S2119348.1:14786-27769 GCA_000966675.3 Picea glauca
AAAAAAAAGATCTAAAACATGAACCAATACTAAACTTTAGTAGATCTGATTTTGATCAACTCTACAACAAGACCTAAACTTCCAAGAGGGCATCCAACATATTTACAAGGAAAAACCTCAACTAGATTCATAAATTCAACACTACACATATGAAAACCATACTATTTTTCTTCTTGTATCGTTTTGTTGTTGCGGTTTTGCTGCCGCGATTCTGCTGCTGCGGTTTTGCTTCCGTGATTTTGCTGTTGTGAATCTGTTGCCATGATTTTTTTGCCGCACTTTTTCTACCGTGATTTTTCTGCCGAACTTTTCTTGCCGCACTTTTCATGCCACACTTTTTCCTTTTTCTGCCCTACTTTCTTTTACCGCGGTTTTCCTGTCGCGATTTTTTCTGCTACACTTTTTTTGCCACACTTTTCTCTATCAATAATACTTGCCCAAATAACCTTTTACAAAATAGATATTCAATAGGTGCTAATGGGAGAACCTTTCTCTCTTATTTATACTTCCATGTAGCTTTCTCAAGGGGTTACCTTCTAACCAACTTAACCCACTTCCCTTTTTTTAGGGCTAACCCACTTCTAACCACTTGTCCACTTCTAACTCACTTTGCTACAAATAGTAAATTCATTACTTCTAGTTGCAACTAAATTATTTTTAATTATTTTCTTATTGCAACAACTTAACCCATGACTAACTCATAGTTTCACCCACTTGACTAGTCAACTTCTTCTAGGAGGTTCTAGAATTAATTTGACTTCTTTGACCTTCTAGATAACTCATGAGGGTTCTCAAACTTCACCAGGCCATAACTCTCTAACCGTGAGGAGTTATATGACATTCCACATATCACTGGAAATGGCATGACATGTACTATCCATCTAGAATAGTCTTACCTGCAAATATATTAAACTTCATACCATTATACATCAATCAAACTGAAGTCCCTTAATCATACTGTTGGGGCTACTGGACTTGCTTCAAGGGTTGACATCAATGACAACCAACCCAATTAATCAGTAGTTCACACTCAGGGAGTAAAAGCCTTGGCCTTTCAAATATTGCACCCGATACCTTCCAAAATCATCCAACAAGTCGATGTGATGGCTTAACAAATTCTCTGACATCATTACACACGATCCTGGAGAGTTGGAAATTTGACCACCAAAGTGTTCTCTTGCCAACCCATCCAAAATTATTATGGTTTCTTCATTCAATGGGGTTACTCCAATTTTGATGCCTTTGAATAGAGCGACTTCGTATCTAAGCTCAAGATTCACTAGATCAGACCAGATTTATTGGTCCTCTAGTGGATCTTCATAGAAATCCAAAAGTTTGTCCTCCATACCGTGAAAAAACCTTTTCCCGGTTCAACACTATTGCTCTCCTTATTTTCACGATTTCCTTGCATCTTGATATCTCCTTTAGGTAATCTCTCATCTAGGGTATGTAGGATGGAATTTTGTAACTGTTCCATCCTCTGATTCATAAAGTTTTCCATTTTATCTTCCATTTCACTTTTAAATGTTTTTTGGGAATGTGAGAAATCCACAAGTTTCAACACACTACCACTCATTTCCTCAACTTGGTTCTACAATTGGGATACCCTGTTTTCAAAGTCTTCACTTTCTTGAGATGTCATACGTGAGATATCTAGAGGTTTACTAGGAGTTGCAATTCTTGAAGGACCCCTTGCCATTGGAGAAAATAATAATACTTTTTTTTTCTCTTGATCACAATTTTTAAATCACTAGAAATAGATCTTCCAATCAAAAGTTATGGCGATTGTAAGTTACATACCTTTAAAACCCTAATTAGGATATTGTCTTTCTAGACATCCTTTGGCCTGACGTATCTATAAAATTTCGGCCCTTCTAAATTTGAAAATTTGGTTTGTAGTACTTTGTTGTTTTTTCTCTTTAATGCCACAGGTCTAACCAAAATTTGTTGTACCAAGTGAAAGTTATAGCAACTTTCACGAAACTTGTTGATTCTCGGCCCTTTTCAGATAAATAGCTTGTATGGAATACCATGTGTCCAAAATTTCATATATTCTTTTGAAATTTTTACTTGCAATATTATGATCTATTTTCTTTCCAAATAAACTAGTGGCACTCAATTTGGACTTTCCAAACTTTAGACACGATACTTCTACCAAGAACACTTGCTTGAGACTATTTTTAGGATTAGTCAAATAATCCTAATTTCCACATCTCGTATCTCATAAAATAAAATTATACAAAACCTAAAGTTTTTACACAAGTACTTCTCTATGTCTCTTCAAGACACTAAAAATTTCAGAGTCCAGAAACCTTGCTAAACGAAATTTATAGCGAAAATTTCAATATGACTCGTTTGAAATTGATTTCAGGACTAACCACAAACCCTAAATTCCATAGACTATATCTCATAATATTCTAATGAATCAATACTTCAGTATGCCTTCTCAGTCTCTTGAAAATTTCACAGTTTGAATTAACAAAAATGCCAAGATGACTCACTTGAAAGAGAAAAACATAAGGATTGTATGCTATGAAATCAAATGTTATGCACCAAAAGAAAAAAATAACACACACACACACACACACACACACACACACACACACACACACATATATAAAGAGAGAGAGAGAGAGAGAGAGAGAGAGAGAGAGGTAACTCCATGCCTTGATAAAGAAAGAATAATGGATCTGAAGCCTCTTCGAGGGGGAAAACTCATTTTCAAATAGAACAAATGGTATATATAGGAGACCAAGGGTACAATTAGTACAAATAAATGGTCTAGCCAACAATGCTAATATAACAATAGAATATAACAACTCAATATCTAGGGATTTACACAGAGCTTTGTCTAGGGGCTAAACAACCTATCCTATTCACCACTATGATACCAAGTGGATGCCATGTGTTATCACTGAGTAAATTGCCTAGGCTGAGGAAGCAACTCACAAAGGTAACCACAAAACCACTTTAGAATTGGACACTAGCCTATTCAATTCAGAGAGGGATCTCTCTTGTCACTTAGTCTCTAATAGATAGGTTTTCTTGCTAGATCGATGACTAGGTTTCAATGATTGAAGAGAGTTTTATAGAGTTTTGTTGGCAAGAAGGAGAGGGATCTGTTGGGAAATTGAGTCAACCCTTGAAAACGAATGAAAGCAGTGAATGGTAGGTGGAACTCTTCAAAGAAACAAATGCTAAACAGGTGATGAAATTTCAGTTTTTAAATTTTTTGTGTAGAGTGAAAGAAGAAGGAAACATATAACAAAATCAGAGCACCATGAAATATGAATTCTGATAATTTAAGAAAGAAAAACAAAGTTTAATTCGCTTGAATCTAAAGCACCATTTAGATGAATTTCAGAACCTTTAATATCCAATTTAAACAGATGAAATGCAGATGAAGAATAAGAACAAAAGGTGTACATACAAATACTAGAGCAAAAACTTCAGGCCACCACTATTAGAATCTTTGTCTTGAAAAGCTCTGGACTTCTGCATTTGTATTTCATTTAGATTCATAATTTTTTTACAATATTAAGAAAAATGTCCTTTGTGCTTCTGCCAATTCTTTTCACATTCAAAGTGCTCATATATATAGATAAATATCATATTATATCTTAAGAAGGTCGAAATCCATCTTTTTCCAAAGATAGAAAGTTGTTACAATGACTTAGGAAAGAATATTTGCCAAAATATGCCAATATCCTACTATCTAGGGTTTGATTTTTGACCAACTAAAAATCTGCCAACTGAACAGAAAATCATGGGATCTGATAGGATAATATCCAAGATTCAATATCCATATCAATTTCGGATCAACCTTGCTTATTTGGAGGTGCATCAAGTCGAATTTCAAAAGATTCTAGAACTCTGCCAACAAATCTGGCTTGGCGAATTTATGGAAAATAAATGTCAAATATCATTTCATATCTTCCCAATAATGACACCTGTGTAAAACCTGAGAGAGGTTTTTATTATTGGGTCCATTCTTGACAAAAAATTCCTTTTGTTTTGAAAACTCCTTCTCCATATTCTCGGAATTTGCGCCAAAGATGATGACTAAAACAAGAAAACATTAAATGCTGAAATCTGGAAAAAAGGGATGTAAAGATTCATTCAAATCTCTCAAACTGTGACACCTGAGTAAAAAATGAGAGAGGTTTTTGTTATCTAGTTCATTATTAACAAAAACCTCTTTGGATTTTTCCAAAATCCTCTCCAGTTGGTCAGAAAATGATCTTTAATTTTACCACTAAATTGTCATTTGCGTAGCATGGATGTTGTGTAATTGCAACCTACAACAATTGTGTAGCAAACTTTGTATAGCGTGGGGATTTTATTCAAGCCTGTGTGTTTCTTGTGTCCACAAACTTGATGGAGACTGAAGCGTACTTCAAAAACAACTTGCCAATCATCTCTTGTTGACCTTTCAATCCCTGTGTACTTACAATATCTGTGTAGCGAGAGCTTGCTACGCAAGTGATGTACATGACAATTTTTTAAACAAAACTGCAGAGGTGGTTTGGATGGTGGTTTTAGATTGTCATCCTTCTCTGAATAAGGGGTATAAAGAGTGTAAAGTTATTTTTACAACAAATCTTGAATTTGATAACATACTCACTCTTTTTTATCACCATTGAAATTGCACTTTGTACAGTGAGCAAAATTCCAGTGAAACACCCAAAATCCTGTAGTGACTCTTTCTCAAAATTGTGAAGATGTGTCATTTATATTTCTTCTACCTATGCAAGTACTTCTATCCTCTTTCTGGCATCATTACATGTGATGATGATAATTTATAACCTTTGAAAAGACCTTCCCTCCTAGACTTACAACTCGACTTTGACATACCACTTCCCCTCTTGTGAAATTATTTCAAACTAAAAAGCCAAAGAACTTTTCAATTTTTTTGACAAATCTAGAACCTTAGATATGAAAATCATGGTGCTAACATTTGGCTCCAATGGGGATGTTGTCCTACCTATAAGACATCAAAGAAAAACATACCACGTGCCTTATCCATTGGGTTGTTCCAACCTCAACACTGTAATCTGCAGTCTTCCTTGCAACCCGCTCCTTTCAAACTGAAACCAAACTGAAAATGACAACTATCAACTGTAAACTGAATTGAAAGCACACTACTGAAAAAGATGCTCAGAGTGCTGAGCTTATTCAGGCACACTCCTACCTACCCTAAGTTGATCCATAATTGATCATTCAAGTGAAATCATAGATCCAGTGCAGCCATGCAACTGTTCTGTCCATAATTTAAGCTTTTTGCATGTTCTTCCTCAGAGACAAAGTAATAAATTTACTTATTGGCAACTCATTTAAAAACTTGCAAACAAATTTGAATTTGACAAAATCTAAAAATTTGGGGCTGCTTATTGGCTCCAACAAGATTGCAAAAGGATCCTTATAGGAAAAGAAACTGATGTCCAAACATTGTTCAATATTGTCACTTTGATGTGTGACGCCTCCAATTGCATTTTTTCCTTCATGCAAATCTAACTAATAGTTGTCATAAAAGGGCTGGAAATATGCACTAAATTGCTGCAATGAAACCCCTGCTGGCAAAAAATACATAGATGATTTGGACATTAGCTTATATTCAAACTCATGGTTGTCAAATGGTTGCAAATTTTGACTATTGAAACCCTCCATATAATAAAAAACAGGGTCATCAAACATACGAGAAGATTGCTTCATTTTACTGTCAATTTGCTCAAATGAACCTAGATGTCTTTGCATCAGCCCACACTCCTCAACTTCATTGATGGTCTAAAAATTTTCTTTCAACAATTTAAATGAAGCAAAGCATAAGGGTAGAGAATTTCCGTCTTCTGATTCGACATCGCCGTCATAACTAAAATATGCAGGCTTATTGCTTTCCTCAAACCGCTGAGACTGAACATTTCTTGCTGACAAACATATATCTAACTTCAAATCTGAAATGATGAAATTCTCCATATACAAAGCCACAAGATCATTTTCTGATAGAGAACATGCAATTGATTTCTCTGGAAAGTTAACCTCATAGTCATCATTGTACTCATCATACATGGGCAAATCATCCACATCTGCAATGTCATCTAACATGACAAATCTTGGGACATCAACTTGCTCTTCAACAAGCTGATATGTAAATTCATTTTCTTGACTGTCTACAAATGAATACATAAAACAATCAACTCCATGCTTATCGTGAGATGAATCATAAGCTAAATTAGCACCTTCTTTTTCAACAAGTGGAATATGATTCTTTGCAAAATCATCAACATTTAAAACTTCAAGAGAACACACGATATTATTAACCCTCTACTCAAAATTCAAATCAACTGTTTTTTGTTCATATTCACTATCATGTTCTTTAGCATCCAAATCCTCATTTTGAATTTGTTTACATGCTTGAATATCGTGTTGAACCTCCTGAGCATCATTAAACATTTGTTGTAAGGAGTTATATCTTCTTTCCATCAGAAGGAAAGACAAATCTGGATGAAAGGTTGTTGCATAATGGAGCATGGAAACAACTTCAGTGGGTTGAGTTTCCTTGGGAAAGTTTTAATAAATACTAGAAAATATCCTACTGAACGTAGAAACAGTTTCACTGCTCTGCCTTTTCATGGCACAAAACTTTGTAAGATGTAGATCCAAAGATTTCCTCTTGCCCCAAAATTTCAAAAAGACATTCTTCAATTCCTCCCATGAGCCGATTGATTTAGGTTGTAGGTGCTTGTACCATTCTTTGACCTCTCCTTCCAATGACTGGGAAAATGCTCTCATTAAAAAATCCTCATATTCAATCTTAAAAAGGTCACTGAAATGCTCAAAACCCTGAAGGTGTTTTTTAGCCGAGAGGTTTTCTCCATCAAAGATAGGGAGATACTTATAATGCTTTACTAGAAAATCATGAAGGGCATGAGGAAACTTGAGAGGCCTATATCTATCTGGGATATTAGAGGGTATAGTATCAATCTTAGGAGGTATAAGATCAACCTTGGTCACATGAAACTCATTGGATTGGTCTTGAACATCATGTGATTTAGATGAAGGTTTTTGGTCAAGCTCAACGACGCAATAAGAAGGATATGCAGCTCTTAAAGAAGGATTTCCAAATGCAGATTCACAGTCTTCATTAGAATATAAAAGTTAAAGACAAATTCTTTTAACTTGTTTAGGAAAGGAAAAGAGGTAAATGATGAAAAATAATAAGATCTCTTGGAAAAAATTGAAGCTTTAATACTTGGTTTTACCACGATGTCCTTCCATGTCTCTGTCAATGGATCTTGTCCACTAGTGGAGTCTTTGAATCTGATTGAAGAATGATTGGAGTCGCAAGGTGAATGGTACAAACTTCTTTGTGTTTGACCTCTCTTTAACATCATAAGTCAAATCTTATCCTTGTCGTTTTATCCCAGGGAAGATTTCACTTTCGCTCCCTGACAACGATGCTAAAATGTTATGACTGAGTAAATTGCCTAGGCTGAGGAAACAACTCACAAAGGTAACTACAAAACCACTTTAGAACTTGACACTAGCCTATTCAGCTCAGAGAGGGATCTCTCTTGTCACTTAGTCTCTAATAGATAGGTTTTCTTGCTAGATCGATGGCTAGGTTTCAATGATTGAAGATATTTTTATAGAGTTTTACTGACAAGAAGGAGAGGGCTCTGTTGGGAAATAGAGTCAACCCTTGAAAATGAATGAAAACAATGACTGATAGTGGAACTCTTTAAAGAAACAAAGGATAAATAGGTGATGACATTTCAATTTTTTAATTTTTTGTGTAGAGTGAAAGAAGAAGGAAACATATAATGAAATCAGAGCACCATGAAAGATGAATTTTGATAAGTTAAGAAAGAAAAACAAAGTTTAAATCGCTTGAATCTAAAGCACCATTTAGATGAATTTCAGATCCTTTAATATCCAATTTAAAAAGATGAAATGCAGATGAAGAATAAGAACACAAGATGTACATACATAGAATAGAGCACAGACCTCAGGCCACCACCATTAGAATCTTTGTCTTGAAAAGATCTGGACATGTGCATTTGTATTTCATTCATATTCAATTTTTTTTACAATATTAAGAAAAATGTCCTTTATGCTTCTGCTAACCCTTTTCACATTCAAAGTGCTCAAATATATAGATAAATATCATATTCTATCCCAAGGAGGTCAAAATCCATATTTTTCCAAGATAGAAAGTTGTTACAATAACTTAGGAAATAATATTTACCAAAATTTGCCAGTATCCTACTATCTAGGGTTTGATTTTTGACCAACTAAAAATGTGCCAACTGAAGATAAAATCATGGGATATGATAGGAGAATATCAAAAATTCAATATCCATATCAATTTCGGATCAACCTTGCTAAGTTGGAGGTCCATCAATTGAATTTGAAAAGATTCTAGAACTTTCCCAACAAATTTGGCTTGGAGAATTTCTAGAAAATAAGCGTCAAAGATCATTTCATATCTTCCCAATAATGACACGTATAAAACCTGAGAGAGGGTTTTGTTATTGGTTCCATTATTGACAAAAACTGCTTTTAGTTTTCAAAAATCCTTCTCCGTATTTTCGGAATATGCGCCCAAAGATGATGAATAAACCATGAAAACATTAAATGTTGAAATCTGGAAAAAAGGGATGTAAAGATTCATTCAAATATCTCAAACTATAACACCTGTGTAAAAAATGAGAGAGGTTTTTTTTTATTTAGATCCTTCTTGACAAAAACCTCTCTGGGTGTTTCCAAAATCCTCTCCAGTTGGTCAGAAAATGATCTTGAATTTTACCACTAAACTGTCATTTGCGTAGCGTGCACGTTGTGTAACCGCAACCTACAACAACTGCGTAGCGAAATTTGCGTAGCATATGAATTTTATTCAAACAGTGTGTCTCTTGTGTCCAAAAACTTGTTGGAGACTAAAACTTACTTCAAAAACAACTTACCAAACATCTCTTGTTGAACTTTAAACCCATGTGTACTTACAATATTTGCATAGTCAGAGCTTGCTACACAAGTGTTGTACATGACAATTTTTTAAACAAAACTGCAGAGGAGGCTTGGATGGTGGTTTTAGCTTGTCATCCTTCTCTGAATCAGGGTATAAAGAGTGTAAAGTGATTTTTACAACAAATATTGAATTTGACGACATCTTCACTCTTTTTTATCACCATTGAAATTGCACTTTGTACAGTGAGCAAAATTCCAACAAAACACCCAAAATTTTGTAGTGACTCTTTCTCAAATTTGTGAAGATGTGTCATTTATATTTCTTCTACCTCTACAAGTATTTCTATCCTATTTATGACTTCATCACATGTGATGATGATCATTGATACTCTTTTAAAAGACCTTCCCTCCTAGATTTACAACTCGACTTTGACATACTACTCATCTTGTGAAATTATTTCAAACTAAATAGCCAAAGACCTTTGCAATTTTTTTGACAAATCTATAACCTTAGCTATGAAAATCATGGTGCTAACACCATGTAAGCTCATATTACTCATATATTTTGAGCTAGTCACATGTGGAATTTGAAAAAGATTCTAGAGGGTCCAAAACCCTAACATTAATTGAGAGTTGAGGTTTGAAAAAAACCTAACCCTAATCCTAGATGACTATCATAACATGCTAGATACTGGGCTGCTAGGAAAAGGAAGGGATTCCATTCTTGTTGTATTTTTTATTGTTCCATATTTGAGTGAAACATTTGAGAGTGGGATATTGAAGTGTAATAGAGGAAATAAAAGATCTTGTAGTAGCTATATTGGCCATAGTGTCCATGGTAGCTCCACATCGATCACTCATTTCTTTGCATTTGAATTTCATAACTGAGAAGAAAAGAACATAACATAGGCCTCATTTTCTAGCTGGGTTTTTCCCGTATTGGGTTTTCTCAAGGTACATCTTGTCAGGAAATGAGGGACACTTCCACACTAAACCTAGAAGAGGCAAAGGAGAATTTAATTAAGAATGTAAATGACAAAGAAATCACATAGTACACAAAGATTTTACCTTGGAAACCTAAACCGAGAAAACCAACATTCCTTGAGCGTTCTGCTCTCTTGTTGTCTTATTTAATCTGAATAAAAGGTAACATGTCTAACCTTGGTTCACACCTAAGACACAATCGACATCATACCCTCTTTCCTGCACAAGAACAACCCTGTAGTCAATCTGGATTACATCTGCATGGCCATCAACCGACTTTTAAAGATTTCTCTAAATACTGGCTATCCTATGATATACGCATTAGCCTTTATGACCTTAAAAAACACCTCTTTATAGGCTTTACAACAGGAAAAACCCTAAAGAATTGGTGCCCAAAAACGATTACATATCCGTGCAAATCATTGGCTGCAAATCTTGTTATTCTCGGGATTCTGTTACAGTCGTATTACCAGTCAAATACCAATCGACCTTCATTCGGTCTTCAGTCGGTCGCCACACTTCTGCCTATCGACCTCATGTTGGTTGACCTCTTCTACTTGTTTTCGATCCCTTTACATGTCGAACTGCCTCTACCTTTGAATTCGACTGTACCCGGTAGACTAACCTCAACCTTCGACTTGCTGTCGATCCACCTCGACTTCTACGTTCACTGCAAAGAATATAACAACCCAACATTCTCCCACTTGTTGTCTTCTTTGTTGAAACATGAGATTCTTGAACTTTTATTCATAGACCTAGGGAAACAATTGCCATTGCCTATCTGCACCAAGATTACTTTACAACACTCATAGACTTGGTCAATGAGTCTGCTTTGTTTTCCAATGTGTCTACTTTCTCTAGTAGCACCTTGTTACTTTCCACCATGTCTCTTACAGAATGGTATTGTACATCAATGTGCTTAGTTTTCGAATGATAAGCAAGGTTCTTTTCTAGAAATATTTTTCTTTGACTATTGCAACTTACCTTCATAGCTCTCTGCTCAAACTCGATTCCTGAACACAACCTTAGCAACCATACTGCTTCTTTGCTTCCATGAGTGGCTGCCATGTATTCAACTTATGTTGTTTATCCAGATTTAGGAGCGGAACGAACTGATTAACATACTGAATACAATAAACACAGAGATATGAAGATTAACACAAATATCAAGTGAACAATATCTTCTATTAAATAATGAAATAGGCTGAAATTGTAAAACTGCAGAATTGAAACACTTGATCGAATGGTGGTAGCTATCTCTGAGAAGAGATGTAGCTGCTATGCACATCTGTCTAAGAAGAATGGATTACAATGAGGCTCCAGAGGCCTTTTTGATATTACTCATGAATGCCAAAACCCTAGACATCCAAAACCTAACCCTATAAGGTGAAACGCCAAAAGTCATGTGGGCCCTATGAGTAAGTTGGTGTAATTTGGTACCTCAACTTCCAATGGTTGTAACTTTTGCATATGACCTCCATTTTAGGTGCGTGATATCCCGTTGGAAAGGTCTTTCAGAGAGCTACACATTCTTCTATCAAACTTTGACTCCGTCTACAGTTTTAACATGACGATCCAAAAAAACACTGTTTAGGCCTCCAAAACGGCCTTGGAAGTACATCAAGATGTGTTGACATGAAAACATACAAAATAAGCTAGTTGGATTGGGCGAGAGGCCACCAGTATCCATTTGAGTATGTTTGGGGCTTCAGACAATGCCATAAGTGTAGAACCCACAATTACAAAGCAATACATAAGAACGTGCTGAACAAAAAACAAACATGAGGAGCTAGTTGGAATAGGTGGGTGGCCACCAATGTCCACCTGGATCAATCCTCCCCCCTTTGGAAGCAATGGTATCCATTGCATTGAGTTCCCCCATAAGGTGATGAAACTTCAGCTGTATTTGTCCCTAGGTGAGCCACTTGCCTTGGTGTAGGAGTTGCCCTGCCTTGACAACCCGATAAAGCTAGATCTGCTGCTAGCAAGTGCCCTTGACTTGTGTGCCCATTATATGATCAATGGATGCTTGTTCCATGTAGTCAGGGATGAGATTTGTTGGTGGCAGTTGTTCTGCGATCTCAGAGGTTTCCAATAATGGGGGAAAATATGGTCGAAGGAGGTCCACATTGAATACTAGATGCAGACCAAGCAATGGTGGAGTGTTGAGCTCAAAAGAATTGCTACCCACATCCTTGGTGATAATGTAAGGCCCATAATGAAGTGGGAGAAGCTTCCGATGGGGCTCGGTGAGACGCTCCTTCTGCAAATGTAACTAGAATTTGTCACCAACCTGAAACTGGTGTGGCACCCTATGTTGATCATGGCGCTGCTTGTACTTAGCATTGGATTTCTGCAAAATCTCCTGGACCTATTGGCAGATGTGTTGAATCTGCTCAATGAATATGGTGGCTTTGTCGATCACAAACTGATCAAGGGAAGAGTTTGTCTGTGCGGTGGCAAGAGGAAGTGAAACATCAATGGGTCCCAAGGCCGGTTGTAATCCTAGACCCACCTGAAATGGGCTATGGCCGGTGGAACTATGGAGAGCCCTGTTGTAACTATGTTGGACATATGGGAGATTCTCGTCCCATGTACGTGGATGCTTAGAATTGTACATGCGCATGATGTGCACAATCATCCGATTGACGACCTCTGTTTGGACATCAGTTTGGAGGTGGAAAGCAGTGGATTTTGTGAGCTTGGTGTCCAACAGAGACTAGAGACTTGACCAAAAGGTGTTGAGGAACCTATTGTCTTGGTCAGAGATGATGGTCTGTGGTATCCCAAAGTGTACCCACACTCGTTCGAAAAAAATATTAGCAGTATCTGCCGCTGTGACATTCTTCTTACAGGCTGTGAGGATATCCATCTTCGAAAACCGATCAACAACCACAAACACACAATCATTTCCTTGCTTGGTGGACGACAAGCCAAACATGTAATCCTTTGAGATGGATTCCCGAGGCTTCTCAAGAATAGGAAGAGGGGTGTATAAGCCTTGCTTCTTGATGGATGGCTTGGATATGGCA
>JZKD02S2119370.1:9279-43596 GCA_000966675.3 Picea glauca
CAATTAGAAAATCATGATAGATTAAGGTTTTTAGGTGTTTTTGATGGTGGTTCATGAGCTCAAGAAGGTTTAGTAGTTAGGGCTTTAGGCCATTGTTTCCAACTTGCCATGTGATCCAGACCCCTAAACCCTCAGGTCCAAGGTCTGCATAGGATTGTTCTAATCTACCCTTTGAGTCTAATTGACGCTTTGGTTTCCCCTCGGGAAATACCCTTCACACACAATAGTGTATCCACGGGTCCTTATGTGTGTGCTCACGTGATCAAACATGAAGCCTCAACCCAAATATCCTGACCTGAAATAGGATCGCACCCTTTGCAAGTTCGGGACTTCGGGTTTCACGATTTTTCGATTCCTGTTGTCAAGGGTTCCTGTCCCTACAACCTCTGTAACCCGAATTGTTGAATCTCTGATGCACTCAGTAAAGGTTGAATTTTCAATGGGCTTATCACTTCATCGGGTTTTTGGATTGCACAATTTTGTGAATCTAGATGCAAGGCTCCCAATCCTTCGACCTTCGAACCCCGAAATGGTCCACAAGGTTTGACTCTTCCAATTGACGAAGACACGCCACCTGTCATCCTTGCAGTTTTTAACCTTTGACGTAGACTCCTGTCACTTGTCACTCTTCTGGGTTTTCAGGACTCTCACTCCCAAAGCATTGTCTCCTCCATCTCCCGACACCCGAAGTGTCGAAATCCCGAAACTCTAATCCAATTCATGTCACAACTCGCGACTTCGGGACTTTTGTTTCACTATGCTCAACTCCTTGTCATTAGGATCCCTGAAATGCCGAAATGATCCGACAGCTTGTGCAAAGCATGATCAATGGTCCACATTGATTCTAGATCCTATTGTGGTAAGCTTGCCTACCTCTAACCACCCTGCAACTTCCTTGGATCCTACGGTCCTCGTGATTTCAGGAATTCTCCATAGAGAATTTCGACCACTCTTTACTCCTTGATAAATCCTNATGATACAATAGATTGGTGACCATACTGGGGACAAGGTATCAATTTCCTCCCTATTTGGGTTGTTTGAGCACTTCTTTTTAACTCATTTGCCTTGCAGGGATCATAAACAACCTAGACCTACCTGAAAAGAGCTGAATTTAGAGCTAAAAGAGGAGAATTCCACCTAAAATTTTCTTCCCGGACGCGTATAAGAACGTGCGCAGGTTTTCCAGCCCACATGCGCATATTTCGAGCATTGTGCGCTAATAGCATCGTGTTTCTTAGCACATTATGCACACAGTGTGCCAACAGGTCCTCGGTTCTCTACGCATTGGCACTACATACGCCTCTGTCTAGACCGTGGCCCGCACATTTGTCCATAATTCCAACACTATAAGAGGTTTTTGTGATGTTTTGAAGGCCCCTAGCCTTCAAAATCTTGCTTTGATGCAATTTGTAAATGCACCACATTTAGATTCCCTTACCACATGAAGGGTTAGTCAAAACATAGGCACTTAGGGGGTTAAAAAGAACCATATTTATCCTCTTTTTCTTTGAGTTACCACATGGCTGGCTTGTTTTGATTGTAAAAGTTAAGTTAAGATCATTTACTATCACATATATAAACATTTGGATTGGGACCAGAAATCAAACTTCAATCATTGAGTATGCTCTTCTCTCACACCATAGAGTGATCTTGAGAATTAGAAAATAAATATTGAGAGAAGATTTCATCTCCCTTAAAACAAAATCTTTAGGAGAGGACAAATCCCCCCTAGGGCTCCTCTTAGTTTCTTTTCAAAACATCTTAAAATTCGTAAGGGCCCATACATGCCCACATGTTGCAAAGATTAGGATAGTTTTTGAAGCTACTTTCTTAGTTTACATCACTAGGGGAGTTTAAAGATTATTGTAATGGGCCCATACATTCCCACATGCTTGCAATCTAGGATAGTTTTTTGAAGATTTCTTAGATTAAATCACATTAGGGAGTTTAAAGGATTGGTAAGGACCCATATGTCCACATGCTAGTTCTTTAGGGACTTTAAAATTCCGCAAGGTTGTACCAATGGCATCTAGTAAGATAGGTAATCAAGAATTGTAAGGAACACATGAAGTCCACATGTTGCAAGGTGACACTTAACTTATTAAAAATTTGGCACATTTTATCACTTGCTCACACACAAAGTCACTACTCACTCACATAATTTCATCTCAAATTGTGGAGGTTGAAGTAGGTTTCCTCCAAAGGGATTATGAAACATCCCACTATTTCTTGAAGGAATTATCCACTCCCACTTAATTCAAACGAGATTGGTTCACACCCCCAATCTCTCAAACAACCACATCTAAAAGTTTTCTAAAAACTCATTAAGTTTTCCTCCATAGGAGGTGCCAAAATAATGTTTTTAGTGTAGATAGGATCTCGGGGATATTGTTTTTGGGGAAAAACACCCTACAGACTAGCAAATAGAGTTCATACTTTCCATGCAGATATGACCGAAGAGAAATTACTTTCTACCTTCATCCCTAGATTTAAATCCCCTTTTCTTAGTAAATGCATGGAAATATCAACCTACCTCGTTACCGACGTTTGATGTCGATCCTCTGTTGTGCTTGATTACTTGTTCACAATACTCCTTCCAAAGATGACCTGCATTCAAGACGAGCAACAACTATGCATGAATACTACTTATATACTCACGGGTTAGAAATCAAACATAAACTATTCAAACCATAAAAAGTTCATGAATTGGGATGGGAAAAGCATTCTCTTTATTACTTAAAATGATTCAACTTACAAACGCTGAGACCGACCACCGCTCCTTGAACATGATCCTAGGATCCTCTTCTTCTGTCCTTCAACTGCTTTTCTTTAAATCTCCTTTGGCATTAGGAAAGGCTAAAGGGTTGGGACAATGGAATATGTAAATGGGCAGAGTTTCTTTGCTATATTCTTCCTCTCTCCAAATGGTACCCCTACCCATTCTTTTATAGGCTAGAAGGAGCTAGGTATTTGGATGAACCCTCGGTCATGCATGGCCGGGAGTTTTAGTTAACTCACCCATAGCTTTTTGTTCCATCGGAAACTTTCCTTTTTTCATGCTTTTGTCGGTACACGCAGGCTGTTTTGGGGCAGCCAACATGTACACGCGTGAAGTAATGGGTTAGGGCACGTGGGCCTTTACACAAGAGGATTTTCAAAGAGTTGTTCAACAATGTTTTTGGAAAAGAAAGGATATGAGTTGGCATGATACCAGGTAAGAATGTGTGGTGAAAATTAGGGTTATAACAGATGCCCCCTAATGTGTGAGGTCAGAAGAGCATTTGATTGCCGAAATAAATTACCAATCTTTACTGATGTGCCGAACGATTGAGCCCAAGGATCAGGAACCGGGAGGTGCCGTCTGCAAAATAACAAATGTCTCACTGAGGCGGGCATACCCATGCTAGGGATAAAAATAGAATCATGGCTACCAATCAAATACACTGTAGATCCATGTCAAATAACTATAAAGAGTAGTCACGAACAATACACAACGGAGCTACATCTTGAAATCAGAAAGATATACATATAGAGTATCCATCTTCCAGAAGCTGATTCAGCCTGATGGCTGGAGCTGAGATCTTCAGAGCTTGAGAAACAACTTCAAAATATTCCAAAACTTGGGTAGGAGTGTAAAATGAGTGTATGACTGCACTACCCAGAGGTCTTCGACAGCTCGCTGGTCATGGACTTGATAATCTTGATGATCGGACTGAAGGCTTCAATGATTTCGAACAAGGACTTGATTGGACGTTCAGGATGGCCAGGTATGTGGACAAGAGACACATTGCAGAGGGGCCAAATTAGGCTTAGTGAAAAACTTCCCTTGGACAATAGCACGACAAGTGATGAGACTCAGGCAACATGTATGTTAATCATAAGTCTACGAAGCAGGAGGCAACACAAACTCTCCATATGTTTGGAAGAATAACCAAAGGGTGGAGGACACAAATCTATATAGCGAGAAAAGCTTCCTAAGGTCGTACTGCATCCCATAGTCTAATGAACAAATGAACAAATGTGCTTTATCCGAGGGTGACTCATTATGCTTCCAATAAAGAAAATACTTTTCCCTTCCTCTTTTTGGGGTATATTTGATTTTTTGTTCTTTTCAATAATTGTGGAAAAATAATAAAGGAATATTATGTTACAATAAAGGAATGAGTATTGCAAACATACAAGCTCAAGGCACAAGGACAAGACTGATGTTCTAGTAAAATGATACTCAGGAAAAATCCTCCGGCGGCCAAAGGTGTTAAGACGCAGAAGAAAACTGTCACAAAGTTGGTGGATAAGGTATGCAAATGCGGTTGGTAAAACACATAATGGTAACGTCCTTCGATGTAAGTTTAATGAGCCCATAGAAGGTAAGCTCAGTGGTTTTTCATATTTAGAGAGTCTGAAAAAACATAAAAGGAGATTCCACTGGGGTACCTTTTTCGAAGATAGTCTAGTCAGTTCGAAAAAGGGGTAAACTAACACTGATTAGACGTCGATTCAAAACCATTTTAACGAGTGTGACAAGGAAAAGATCACTCGACCATTTTTTCACTTTTAAGGAGTCTGAAAAAAGCTTAACTATGGACTCCGTCAGGAATATTCTTCTGGACCGATTTAACAAGTGTGAAAGAGTAAGGTCACTCGACGATCTTTTCAATTTTAGGGAGTCTGAAAAGAGCTTAACTATGGACTCCGTGGGCGTTTCTTTTTTGTAAGTTTAGTCCCTCAGGCCCGAAAAAGGGGTAAAATTATACTTGAGAGTACTCTTCTAAAGAATTAAAGTTCTATAGAGTATACCTTTGTTTGTACAATTGACCGTCCATACCGAAAAAGGGGTAAACTACTGCCAGACAGACGTGATTTCAAATTTCATTTTAACTAGAGTGAAAGGCCACAAGATCGCTTGGCAATCTTTTCATGTTTAGAGGGTCTGAAAAGGGCTTAAAAGGAGACCCGTTATTTTTTGGGAGTATCGAGGGTGAGACAAAGAGCGAAGAAGAATCATGAAGATGAGGCTCAAACTCATATTCAGGAAATACTATAAGGACTCCCGAGCCTACAATGTTTTAGAGACGACTTGGACACCATAATGCAACTAGGACCTACCTAGGGCATCCATGTTCTGGTAAGCTCTACCGCCAAGTTATGACACTTCTAAAGCATATATGATGGTTCCGTGTCACAACCTGATGGGATTGATCCTATAGCAGAGGAAAAAGACAACGAGACGCAAAAGTTGGGGTAGTAACCCAACCTATATGCTCAAGTTGATTCTTGGAAAAATTTTCATGGACCGTCAAAATTTTCTCAAAACTTAAAAAAAGTGTCCCAATACCCGATCAAATCCCTCCCATATAACTCCTGAATCACTCTAAATGGTTTTTGGTATAAAGAAACTGATAAGAGAGGCCAAAAAAGTGACAAAAAGAGGCCAAAAAGTCTATAAATAGAAGTTGGCAGCTCATTATCACCATTGCTAATTTGGAAATTGACTCTGGAGCCAAAAGACCCCCTTTGCTAAAAATGGTGATTTCGGGAACTACAATGGACGAAACTAACTTCCGCTTGGACCAAGTAAGTACAAACTCCCCTATCTAGCTATTCAATTCTTCAATTTTGCCTTTAAGTTCATTTTTTGGGTGGGCGTCGACCTTAAAAAGGTCGGCCCTAGGTACACGCAAGCTGTCTCTAGACAGGCCGCGTGTACACTTGGGCAGAGTAAAGTCTGCCCGCGTGTACACGTGACTGTCGTCTCTACAGCTAGCGTGGACCCCCTTTTTGTAGCAAAAAGAGAACTAAAGGGAAAGTACTGACCCTCCTGAACTTTGTTGTGTTGGTAGGATGTATGTCCAGTGGAGGGAAAGAGAGCATGAAGCAATCGGTGAGTTGGTTGCGGGAGATCTGAATGTCATGGATGTGTTGATGCAATGTGGTTTACTGAGGTTCTTCCTATGTCAATTTATGTGAGCACAACCAAGGCTACTGAATGCCTTGATTGACTACTGGCACCCTGATGCAGAGGCCTTCATGCTAGAGGGGAAATCACTGGTTCCCACCATCGAGGATATCTATTTTTTGATTGGCCTCTCAAGGAGAGGGGAACTAGTCAATTTCAGGACGTTTCCTGTGGGACCGAATAACATATCGAAACTGATAGCCGAGCACTGTGAGGCTGGGACTAACCGTGTGAGCTCCCAGGTACCCATCAGTAAGATTACTAACCTATCGCTGTAGGCGATATTATTATTGATTGGGTGGATTACCGGTTCAACAACCTTGCATCAAGCGTCTCGCACACAGATGAACTGTGCTATCCAGTGCTTGAATGCACATATTTTTGACTGGAGTACCACACTGCTTGAGTGCATGAAGAGGCAATTGATAGATTGCCAACAACAGACACAAACGAACTTCGGGTTTGGGACGATTTTGTGTTCATTCTTCTTTGAGAGAGTTCCGAGCTTTAGTCCTCGGGAAGTAGTACAAGTACATCAGGCCTCTTTTATTACAGTGTGTAGATGGGCAGTATTACTGTCGTGACAGGGTGGTGGAAGGACCAATGAGTCCTTCGATGATGACTTCTTTGCGTAGTTTTCAGGACAGATCCCTATGATCGAGGATTACCCATATGCAGGGATAGATTTTTCTAGAGATCCTGAGATACACGTGCCTCTTGGTGAGGAGCGAGGGGAGATGGGTAAGTCTCCACCTTTGTAGTTTTATTTTTGTTTGCATATGTAATTTTTATGTCATTTTTGTTATATATATCATTTTTTTTTTATATGCTAGAATATTTGACGGGTATACGTTTATTGCATGCAGATGTGGGACCCGTGCGACCTGCCGATTATGCATGGAACAGGCGTCGTCCTCGGCCAGAAGCTGCAGGTGCCGCCGCCGGGGGAGAAGCAGTAGCAGGGAACTTCCTAGTCGGGGAGGCTGAGAGGGTCCTTAGACGAGTTAAGTGGAACTTCACTGCACTCACTCGCATAGTCCCAATGGCAGAGATAGAGGACCTGCCGCCATCCATGCAACCTCATGTAGTGGGGGCACCTCGGACATGGGTCCGATTTTTTAGGCGTTTAGCCCATGCTGTGGACTATTATAATAGGGCCCATAGGCCCTGAACCTATTTATACTTTTTACGTGCCACAAGCACTTATTTGTATATATTTTTTAAGGGCATAAGCCCTGTGACTCGTTATTAGTCCCATTTTTGAGGCGCTTGCATCCATCTATGTACTATGGTTGTTTTATGATGTTATATATGGTTTTTTGATCTTTTGTGTCTTATGGATCATGTGTGCAAAAATATATTTACATGCTTATGTCAATGTTCTTTCATATGTGTGCAAGATGCCAATCTAAAATTTGATTAGCTAGAGTATCTGTAATTTGGTTTAATCTCCTAGGAACATGAAAATATGTAATATAATCAAAGTTTCGTTCTAAGATACGTACCCTAAGGAATCGTCGGTGTAAATTTGCATCATGAACCCTGTATACTCTGTTTAGCTGTGACACAACCAGTTGAGCGTCGAGATAGACCCGGAGATGAGAGATACCCAATGACAAGGCGTCACCGAGCAACTCAATAACTGCACTATACTCGACGACATTATTTGTGGTGTCACCTAAGCATATACCTCCAGAAGATAACAACTAGCCCTAAGGTGTAAAGATTACCCAAGCTGCGGAGGCAAGCCTCCGAGTGTGCCGACTAGCACCGTCTGCATACCCAACGAACACCTCAGAATCACTTGAAATCTGCCATATTGATGAAATATAACATCAATGACACATCCATAACACTTAAAAGAAACTAAAAAGTAATAGTACAAAGACTATGCATATGTTACAAAAAGTTACCCACATTGACCTACCTATGAGTAATACTTCTTGAGGTAGAGCCCATTTCTAGGGTCCGCCAAAGCATTCCCTTCAAAATAAACCAGACAATAAGCGCCCTTTTTTAATACCTCTTTTATGATGAAGGGTTCAAACCACATGGGTTTGAATTTTCCTGCCCCCAGGAGGTCCTTATCTTGTTCATAGACCAGGACAAGGTCGTCTTCAGAGAAAATCCAAGGATGAACAAACCTATCATACTGACACTTGAACTTATGTTTGTGAGCCTCGTTGGACAGGGCCGCATCACAATGCTGCTCATTGAGCTGCTCAAGGTGTACTAACCCTTCTTCAAGTGGAGAAGTGTCGGGCAATAATTGTACTGCCAATTTTAGAGATGGGATCTGACATTCGATGGGAAATACTGCCTCCAACCCATAAATGAGTTGAAAAGGTGAGAAACCGGTTGCAGTCTTAACATATGTTCGGTAAGCCCATAATGCCGAGTATAACATCAAATGCCAATTTGACTTAGCTGAGTTGATAGTTCACTATAGAATAGTCTTAAGAGTTTTGTTTACAACTTCCACCTGCCCATTGGCTTGGGGGTAGTAGGGTGATGAATTCTCTTTCCGTAACCCAATATTTGATGTTAATTCAGTCATCATTTGGTTCTGAAAGTGACTGCCATGGTCAGTAACAATCTCTCTCGGGACGTCGAACCTTTCTATGATCTGGTTGAATAAAAAGAGAGCTGCAGTCTCTCCATCATCTTTAAACATTAGCATAGCTTCGACCCACTTAGTGAAGTAGTCTACAACTACGATGATATAGTGGTGCCCCCTTGCTGACGGGGGGTTGCAAGTAGTGTAATCAATCCCCCACTTGGTGAAGGGACCAACTGTGATGATAGGAAACATAGGAGCGGGATGTGCCCTCATCTTCCGAGAAAAGACTTGGCCTGGATGGCACTTCTTGACTGATTCTATACAATCTTTGATAAGCGTCAGCCATAAGTAACCTGCTCGTAGAATATTTTGGGTTGTTGCCAACCCAGACAAATGACCGCCACAAGCTCCAGTATGGAAATCATTGAGCACGATGACTGCCTCCTCATGTGTGAGACATCGACGTAAGATGCAGTCTACACCTCTCTGATACAACGTATCATTGAGTATGAGATAATTCTTAGCTTGATGGCGTATACGCCGACACTCATCATGAGAAGCAGAAGTGGGGCACTTCAAAGTCTAGATATAGATAAGTATATCTCCATACCAGGGATCTGAAGATGTGATAAAAAACATATCTCCCTGGATAGGCATTTCTTCAGGCACAATGTCACCTGACTCAACCGGAAGTTCCGAAATAATCTCTGCGAAGACCAATGACTTTTTGGACTTTACTGAAACGAAGTCTAAGTCAAATTCCTGGAGGATGACTATCCATCTATTGATTTTTCTGCCTATAACCCATCGTGTCAGCATGTACTGGAATGGATTCACGACAACAATGACGGTGGTCTTGCAAAACAAAACATAATGACGGAACCATTGAACAGCATGAACTGCTGCCAATGCAAGTTTTTCGATATGAGAATAATTAAGTTCCAATCCTACGAGGCCTTGGCTTAGGTAATAGATCATGTATTCTGAGAACAAATCATCTTCCTGAACTAAAACCATGCCAATAGTTGACTCTGCGACAACAAGATATAATAAAAAATCTTTGTTATAGTTAGGTGGCCGTAGTAGAGGCGCAGTTGTGAGGGCATGTTTTAATGTGTCGAAAGAGCGTTGAGTGGTTTCGTCCTAATTAAAAGGAACATCTTTCTTCAGTAGGTGCATAAAGCCCTTGGTAATTTCAACATAGTTGGTGATGAAGCGTCGTAAAAAGTTCGCCTTGCCTTGTAAACTCTGAAGTTGAAGAAATGTGCGTGGGGGGGGCAACTGGATTATTGCCTCCACCTTGAGAGGTTCGACCATGATCCTTGTTGTTGATACGATGAAACCTAACAAATGTCCTGACGTTACACAGAAGCTACACTTTTTTGGGTACAAGCGAATCCTAAAGTAGCGATAGAGTTCGAAGATTAGTCTAAGGTGTGTGGGATGATTTGTTTTCTTGCGAGATCGTGATGCTAAATCATCTAGATAGGCCTCGACTATATGCTTGAGATCGTGAAAGGAAAAAGACATGGCCCACTGGAATGTGGCTTTAGCATTTTTAAGACCAAAAGGCATCTTACGATATGCGAATGTACCCCACGAACAAATGAATGCCATTTTGTGTTGGTCTTCGGGTTTGATTTGGATTTGATTGTATCCCGAAAAACCATCCATGAAAGAAAAGGATTCACAACCATCACATTCATCAATGATCTGGTCGATGAACGGTGTTGGAAAATTATCTTTGGGACATGCCTTGTTCAAATCATGGAAATTAGTACATACACGAATCGTGCCTTTTTTTTTATTGACCGGCACTGGATTTGACACCCATTGAGTCAAATGGATGGGGTAGATAAAACCTGCCTTTAGCAATTTCTCAACCTCAATCTTGATGGATGCTGATTTCTTGGGATTAACTGGATGAATCTTTTGTCGAACAGGCTTGGCATCAGGATACGTTTTGATTTCATGTTCAACTATTTTCAGATCAATACCTGGCATTTCCCCATAAGACCAGGCAAAAACATCGCGAAATTCTTTGAAAAGATCCATGTAGATTTGAATCTCTTCGGGGGAGAAATTTTCTCCGACGAAGACGTTCTCCACGACGCCAGGGTTTCGGGAGATGTTGATTGGTATAGTTTCAACGATAGTTTCCATATTTCCCTTAGCATAAATTTCATGTGTAGCTAAGATATTAATAGGACACGACTTATCTCTCGTCATGGTCACGATGAATTCTCCTGCTTCGATTCGGCTTAACTCTCGGAGAAAATATGATCTGTGATGAAGATCATCCCAAGGTTTGTCTGGACTAGTCATTGCCTCGATTACTGCTTCATCAGAAGGAAAGACTAAGTCTAGCGAATTGATGTTAGTGCGAGAACCCTGAGCCCAGATAGGCTCTAGAAGTGGATCTAAATCTTGTGCAGGAGTCAGATCAGTGTTAGCTGAAGCTTGCTAGACTAAAGAGTACATTACTTTAGTGGTAGACAAGGGCATGGACATGCCTAGGTGCCCTATCTCATCCATCGTGGTCGATGGGGAAGGAAGAATCCATGGATCCTCGAAGTAAGTCGTGCAGAACAATGAAACTTGAAAAATCTCAACTTTATGGTGAGGAGGTGGGTACTCAAAGGTACCCATAAAACATGGGCACAAACCAACTCCTACGTTGACTACACCTGGTTGAGGATTATCAATCAACGGGACCGTGGATGCCCCCAAAGCTGGGTCAGGTCTGGAGAAAGACAATTGATTGATGGTCACTATCCGGCCCTCGTGTGGAAACAACAAGACCCGGAAAAATGTAGCAACCATATCTTGCATAGCATAAGTCCAACTCCATCCTAACAAGAGGTTATAGTCAAGGGGAGCATCGACTACCTCTACCTCGACACACACGGTCTTCCCTCTTAACTGCATGGGGAAAGAAGGAACAATGCCATGTGGTCAGAACGAACGACCGTAAAAAGCAGTGAGGAGAGTAGGTGATGGAGAAAAAATGTGTTGGCCAATGGCCTTCCAACATGCCAATGACATAATGCATGTCGAGGCACCCTCGTCGACCACTGTGCGGAAGATATTTTGTGTAAAATTTTTCATGGGGTAAGCCACTACTATCTGAAATGCTACATGGTAAGGCAGACGAGGTTTTAAGTCGGTTGTATCTAACATGATGGTACCCGGATTACAAGTCTCGGTAGAGCCCAAAGCGGTTAACAAAGCTTTTCTCTGAGCAGGGCAGCTTTGGAGGACCTCCAAAGCAGACATCACACAAGGGGTTTGTGATAATTCTTCCACCACATAGTAGTTCTGGGTGGCCCTTGCGTTTGGGTTATGAGAATATTTTTTAAATGCACCTTTTGGAATGCGTGTCATTGTTTCTCCCAATTTCTTCTCAATCTATAGAGGAAGAGATGGGAGGTCAGCTTTTTTACGCTTCTCAGAAGCACTTGGTTTACTATAATCGTGTGCTCTAGTCGATATGAAAGCATCACCCCTAACCATATATACGTTCGTGGATGAGGGATTGTTCAGAGGCGGGCATGTTTCTTGGTTTCTCCCTTCTGTGATTGCATAGGCTTGAGTTAGATTTTTCCAATGTTGAAAGGGATTAGTCAACACTGCTTGCTGTTGCTGTGTGACAAACTTTTGGGCCTCTGCAAGTCAAGGACATAGATGGGTCGGGTGGTATTCCGTGCACAAGTTGCAAGGATACCTCACCTTCTATTTTTCAGTGTTGTCCCCGCCAGTATTATCGTTGGGTTTTTTATCCCCCTTACCCTTCTTTCTTTGTTTTTTCTTCCCTTCAGTTTGCTGGGTGGCCTTTGGGTTAGCCGACTGCACTGTGTGTACTTCCGACGTTTGGGTAAGGGGAGCAACCAAAGCAGTAGTTTGGCTGTCCGCTATGTGTTGTATGGATAACTGCTACAACTGCTTTGTCAATTTCTTAGCGGGCTTAGTTTTTGCTGAACCGACGATACCATCGCCATGCGGTCCAACTCTCTGCCTAGTTTTATCCAGTATTGAGAGTGGCACATCTGGCAAGATGTTGTATAATAAACTAGACTGAGAATAGATGAGATCAAACTGTTGAGACCTCATGATGGCATCTTCTTCAGAGAAAAATCCGGATGTCATGATGTCTTTGGATAATTGCGGGACCAAAGACTTAAGGAACCACTCAAGCAAGAATGCTGGTGGGATTGGTACTTTGATTAAACTCTTTCGACATCTCCATTCTCGGATGTGATCAGAGATATGGTTTGCTGTTGTATGTTCGAAATTAGTGAGCAACTCTGTTCCAACGTCGTATCTCACAGGTAACTAGAAATGGTTAAGGAAAGCCATCGCCAGTTCGCCAAAAGAAGAGTATCTTGAGCGATCGAGCTCAATGTACCATTTCGCGGCACTCCCAATGAGAGTACATTGAAACAATCACAACTATACAGAGTCATCCTTCAATGAGTTAGATGAGCACCAAAGATGAAAGGTAGTCACATGATCTCCTGGATATTCATTAGGCTTGGATTTGAACTTTGGAATGTTCGAAGGCAACTTCGTCGGTATAGGAGGCTAACACAGATCGTGAAAAATAGGGTCATTCAACAACCTTGTCAAATCTGGAAAGTGTAAAGTTGCCAGGAATGGTAGTTTGGGTTGCTGCTGATAACTTGAGAAAAAGGGTCCTGGATTTTGACTGGTACCAGGTTGCTAGGAAAATTTTGGCTGTTGGCCCAGATTCTGGTAGAAACCATGGCCCTAGCCAGTGTAAGGATTTTGCATCTGTTGAGACATCATCAGCTGATTTCCCAAATAGGACATGGATTGTTGGGCATGCATTGTATTCGAAGGACTTTGGGAAGGATTACCCCATGTCAGTCCCATGGGGAGAGGCATAGTAGTTTGTCCGGGGTTCCATTTATTGTGGAAAGAATTACCCCAGATCGACATTCCGAAGGAGGGAACGGATCCTTGCCCTGAATTCCAAGGTCCTGCTAGGTTTTCCCCTTGTGCAGGAATAGTACCCTGCACAGGAGTAGATTGTCCAAACATGGGGTTTCCCCCAGTCAGGAAAGAGATTGACGAGAAGGTGTTGTTACCAAAAATTCCATTCCAAGAAAATGGTGTCGAACCTACCATAATACTATGCGGAGGTGGTCCTTGAATCCCCGCTCCAAATAAACTATTGTGTGTAGGTTGCCCGACGAATTGCTGATGCGAACCACTGAGTGAAGGGGACGAAGGAGGGATATGACCTCCTGCATAAGGAAAAGTGTTAAAAGGGACAGGAGTGCCCGCCATGTGACCTTGCAAAGGAGTGCTAGAGCTCCCTGCCCCCAGACCCAAAGTTTGTAAGGTGGAGTAGGAAAGTACAGGACTTGTACCCGAACTAGGCATACCGTATGAGAACGAAGGGCCTGTTGCACTAGGTGTGAAAGGGGTTGTGGCCGCCGCCAAATAAGGGTTCAAACCATTGTGTGAAGTAGTTGTGGTTGAGACCATGGTGGCTCGGATCGATGACGATAGGTTAGGATATGAATCTCCTGTGGTGACAACCATGGTGGGAACTGAAGAATTCCCAGAAGAAGTAACAACATTTGTTTCCATTGCTGTGTGCGACACTGTCTGGAGCTTGTGAAATTGAATTGGTATAATAAAAGGTGCCAAGAGATCAGTGGTTGAGGTTTCAACTGAGCCAAAAGTGGTTGCTTCAAGGTCCAAAATGGTTGATTCATCTGGGGGTTGTTCGGGCACAATGGTTTGTAACCCGGTCGCTTCAAAAGACCCTTGTTGGTCTAGCTTCTGCCTTAATGGTGGCGGGGGTGGCTCCAGTGTAACTGGTGGCAGGCCAAGAAGCCTTCGTGACCAGTGGAGCTCGGGATCCTCCACTATGTGAGAAGATCCAAGACACTCTAAGGTAGTCTAAACGATCAAAAGTAACACACACTAAGAAAAAAGTCCCTAGAAGATAAGACAAGCAAACACTAAATTAATTGGAAGAACAATTACAACAACCAACACTAGAGCAACTTACCGGTGCAAGTGCAACTCGAAAACGGAAGCACCCTTTGGCTATACTCTGAAAAGCGTGGCCTAATGTCTATCCTAGGTACCGTGGTATACCCCCACAGTCACCTGTGTATGTCCCTAACAAAGATTGGCAACTAGGTTTCCAGCACGCAAATAGTCACCAGGTGAGTACAGTCGACATTCGGGTAGACCACAATGAGCAGGGTATCGAGCTTGAAACTTGTCAAGGGTATCGAGAGAAAATGGTCTGGAAAACAATTGAGGAACTCGAATGGATTTGAGACCCACGAAGCCCCATGGCAAATGAAAATGATGAAATCCCAAAACAAGCCCTCTATATGTGTTCTCCATTACGATTGGTCCGGATTTGGAGGGGTTATCTCTGTTACCTTTCCGCATGCGACCTCGTGTTTATCCCTTGTGTTAGAGGGGGGTCCCGGATAACTTCCATGAAACTGGACTTAGACACTCCCTATCTTAGACTCTAATGTTTGATTTTAAATGGCCTTGAAGAGTTTCCTCTCCAACCTAATCTAAGACCCTAGTCCTGAACTAGTTTGTGAACCCTACAAACATAAAAGTCTAGTAGATTTTAAATTTAGCGTTACTTTTATGGATTTGTCTTACATCAAGGGGTATGAGAGTGAAACTGATGATGTGTAAAAGACGAAAGCAAAAAATGAATAAAAAAGATGGAATCAAAACTTTTACTGAATGCAAAATTTCAACAACTTTTCAAAAGAAAGATTTTTTAACTTTTGTAAGATTTTGGACAACAAACTCAAAGGAATTTCACTCAACTACGAGCTACTTATGATCTAAGTGAACTGCAAAAACTTATGAAATAACAGACTTTTCCCTAGCTAATGATGCATAAACACACTCTTCAACCAAAGAAGAAAATGAAAAGAGATTTTTTTATTTTATGTAAGTGCTAGTAAAGCAAGAAAGGGAAAATACCGGCAAGCAAAAAACCAAGAAAAACAATTCTGGCTTAAAGCGAAGATCACAAAGAATCAGATTAAAAAATCACACAATAGAAATTGTAAAAACAATGACTCTCACACTTGTCTAAAAAATGTAAATTTTATTTTTATTTTTATTTTTCTGACAATGTTTTAAATGAGAAAAAGCAAGCTAAGGGTAAAAATAATCCTAAGCTATTGACTGTTCAAACATAGATTCAAACACCTGAGAGGAATACTTCTTGTCAAAGGAGGGGATGACTACCTCACCCTGAACAAAAAGTAGCCTATACAAGCACGCAACTGTTACTCAAACAACACATGTGTGAACGCGTGCTGAACAGAGACAGACGATGTGTACACGCGGGCTGACCTTGTACAGGCCATGTGTATATCTAAACTCTAAGAAAAAATGAAAACAGACAGACCAAACTAGGAAGAGACCTCTGGTATTGATAACCAGGATCACTTGAAGGCTTGGATACTCTTTCTAACAGAAAAACAAATAATGCAAGGAAAAAATAATAAGGAAAAAACAATCTGAGATAGGACTGTTAGCAAACAAGACTCAGACAAAATTCCAGAAAACCCCCTGAGAATATTTGAATTTGACAGGGAAGAGGAGGACTGCCTCTGAGGTTCTCTGAACTCCTACACGCTACTGCTATCTCTACAACTAGCGTTCACATGCGGGCTGTAAGAGGATAGGGCACGAGTACACGCGTTTAGGCCTTGTGCAGGCCGAGTGTACCTCTATGGGTCCCAAAAAACACAGTCAAGCAAAAGTCAGGGAAAGCTGGTATGGAAAACCAGACTCCCTGCTAGCTCAGACTTTACATAAACAAAAAGAAAATACAGGCAAGAAAAAACTAGTCTTTAAACTACCCAAAAACTAAATAAAATTCCAGGAACCCTAAAGAGTTAATTCCCCAATACGGTCACCGATTTTGTTGTTGGGGAAAAACACCCTATGGACTAGCAAATAGAGTTCAGACTTTGCATGTAGATATGACAGAAGAGAAATTACTTTTTACCTTCATCCCTAGATTTAAATCCCCTTTTCTTAGTAAATGCATGGAAAGATAAACCCTGGGAATCCGGTATATCACACTATCCTCCTCACCAACGAAGAATAAATTATTCTACAAACACGCAGTCATCAATACAACACACTCCCTGAATCTACTCCCACCACTTAGTTACATCCAGACAACCTTTGATGATTCCACACCCTAACACTAAACCACCTATTTGTATTCCTCGCATCCCATTACGATGGAATGTCAACAATCCTCAGGCTAGGGAGGAACACAATTACAGTCTGGTTGATGACTTGGCACAATATCCTATAGCCATGTTGGTCTTGGAGGTCCTCCAAAATCGTCCCACTCAATGGAAATCATTGCTTTCCTCCTTGGGGGAAGTCGACCCTGCTGATACTAGACTCATCACATTTGATCTAGATTGTGGGGAACCCCATCTTCCCGTTTTGGTAGCTTTCCAGATACTAGTCAAAGTTTGGAACATCACAGTTCATTGATGTATCATTGATGAAGGTGCCTCCAAATGCATCATGTCCAAAAAGGTATGGAAAAAACTTGGTGTTGGCATAGGGGCAGACCCAGGGTTTAGCTCCAAGAGCGCACCAACAAGCCCTAACTACTGACCCTTTCGGCAACACCTGCGAGGCAGATGTAGTCTTACCCAAAGTAGCTATGAGGGGGTTGCAGGATAGAGATGTGTACAACCAGAAGGAATGCAAAGTGGATTCATAGAAACCAACACACAATAGTCTAATATTATTTATCTTCTTACAACCTACTACGCAAGTTATATCTCAGATCTAACAAAGTAAGGAGATAATAGTATATCAAATGACAAAGAACAGAGCATCAATCACACATGACACAAGATATACATGGTTCACCCTCTCTCTAGGGATACGTCCACATAATTGTGCTTTATAATATATTAAGATGAAGCATATAGTTCTTGTCTGTGCTCTTAGCTAGCAGATCTTCTCTTCTTCTCTTTCTTCCTCTCTCTTTCTCCCTTTCCTGCGCACCCAGCTGTAGGACTGATCTTTTCACCCAACTGAAGATCGTACAATATAGATTGCTCTCACAATACAATACTTCTCTCTCAATAGCAATCTCTCCTCATAACACACACTCTTCTAACGACAACAACAATAATAATAATAACAACAACCACCCAGATCCTCTTGACCTTTATTTATACATTACAATAGCTCATCGAATTCCTTAGGCTGAGACCTAAGTGTAAAAACCCTAGATACCAAAACCCTAGGTGTCTAACCATAGGTCAACTTGACCCACGTTTTTAGGGCTTCGCCAACCTGTCTTTCCTTCCTTTTCACACGGTGCTCCAAAGCATCCAACGGTGGCTTTTTCCGCTTGTTGAGTTTTCCACAATCCTTCTTCCTTGATGATCTATCATCCTCGATCTCCTCATCCAATGACTTTCTTTTTCGGACTTCGCTCCATCTTTATTTCTCTTTTGCTCACTTTGACCCAGTAACAATCACTGTGTCTTCTGCACAGTTCGCATTTCACCTTTTCTTCCTTAATTTCCGCTTGCTTCCATACCCAAGGACCAACACTTGGCTCCCCTGAGCTAATACCATCCACCATCACTTTGAGAGCTTATGATGGACGACCATCCTCTCCCGAAGGGCTCTTTCAAAATGTCTCCGTTGAACTCAGGGGAAAAACCATTCTTACTGACATTGAGGTTATCGACGCTCCGCTCGATTACAACATCTTGTTTGGACGTAGCTACATGTATGCTATGAAGGCTGTGGCCTCTTCTGTGTTTTGAATGATGATGTTCCCCCACAATGGGAAGATCATCACCATCAACCAAGTTTCACATTACGAGCCTAACCATTCCTCCAACATCGATGACATCCTACCTCTTGTCCACATTAATTTTGATACCTACCCACTCATAGAGATGCGCCCCAGAATTTTCAAGGACCCATCCTTGCTGGGGACATACCATGGAGCACCACCACTCATACACCCCTCGACACAAGTGTGTGTCATATATTCCGATGGAAATGAAATTGGAGATACCATCCCTCCCACAGAGACTTCTCCACCCCTCAACGTCCCACCAGTTGAAGAAATCCTACCTCAAGAATTACCTGAGAACCCTACGACACCACTTACCCCTGATTTTACCCTTCCCAAAGGGAAAATCCCAGTTTGGGAGACAATCCCCCAAGCCATCACTCAAATCCCCTTAATCTACCCCCCATCGAGAATACAAGATTTTCAGGTAGCCGCAATTCTTACCCTTCCCAACATGGTGCTTTCCATTCTAGTATGGTATCTACACCCACCCATGATGGTTCCTAAGACATCCCTCCCTCCCCAATCAGAGGGAATCCCAATGCAGATTCTAGTACTAATTCCAACCGCACCACCTTCACCCCCACTTGCCAACACCCCCGCCACAACTGGGGCAAGACATAAGAAGAAGGTGATGTGAGTGGGAAATCTCGCTTATAGACTTAGCATTGAAGGGCTCTAATCATGCATGCAGAAAATGACCATTTTAAGGCCTCTACTTTTTCCTATTCTCCCAACAAAAAACCCCATAGTCATGCAATACAAAAGTGCAAACAAGATTAGGTAACTCTACCTTAAATCCTTCATTTTGATGTCGATCCCTTCGCTTTCACTCACTCCTTGACTACAAGCATCCTCCCAAAGATGACATGCATTCACACATGGACAAACAGAGAGCTGCAAACATGCATTTCATATACTAATTGCTGGGTTAGATGTGACAATATCATAAAATAAATACACAATTTGAACACATGATATGGTGGGACGAAAAAAGTATTCCTTTTTGTATTAATATTCACAAGAGTAAACTTACAATATGTGGTCGGCATTGCTCCTTGAACCTGGTCTTGGGCTCCTCTTCACAATGCACCAACTACTCAACCTCTCAATACAATTGCAGGAAATTGGAGCAAAGGGGGGATACATTTGGGCAGATTTTCTATACTCTTCTTCTTCTCCCTTTAAATGGGACCCCTACCCCTTGTTTTATAGGTAGTTATCTGGTTGAATGACTGGCCATAGGCAGTCAAACGGTTTTAGCAATTTCCCAAAACTTTGTTTCCCGTCTGCAACTTTCCATTTTTCATGCTTTTGTCAGTATACACGGGCTGTAGAAGGCCTGCATGCGTATTGATGTGTGAATACGTGGGATGTATAAGGCTAGGGTGTGTGTGGCTAAAAAAAGAGGGCTTTTTAGAAGAGCTTGGCTCAAGAAAATTGCAAATAGTAGGGCCTGAGGCCAGGTTTGCAGGTTGGATGCAAATTAGGCTTATAACAGATGCCCCCTAAAGTGTGAGGTCAGAAGAGCATCTGATGGCCTAAATACTTTACCAATCTTTATCAATGTTCCAAGTGAGTGAGCCCAGAGACCAGTATTTGGGAGCTGCCATATGCAAAATAACATTTTGTCTCTCCGAGGTGGGCATACCCATGCTCGGGATAAAAAACTAAAATCATGGCTACCAATCAAATACACTGCAGATCCATGTCATATAACTATATAAAGTGTAGCTGCGAGCAATACACAACGGATCTACATCTCAAAATCAAAAGATATACATGTATAATATCCATCTTCAAGAAGCTAAGTGTCATCTGATGGCTAGAGATGATGCTTTCAGAGCTCGAGCAACAACTTCAAGATCTTCAAAACTTGGGTAAGAGTGTAATGTGAGTGTATGACTTCATTACCCAGAGGTCTTCGACAACTTGTCATGAATAGACAAGAGGATCTCGATGATTAGGCAAAGAACTTCATTGATTTTGAACAAGGATTTTGATTGGTGTTTTAGAATGGCCGGGCATGAAGAAAAGAGACAAACTGCAGAAAGGATGACATGAGCTTGGTAAAAAATTCCCTTGGATAGTAGCATGACAAATAATGAGACTCAAGCAACATGATATTGACATAAGTTGATGATGTAGGAGGCAACGCCAATTCTCCATATGTTCAGAGGAATAACCAAATGGAGGAGGACACGACTCTATGAGAACAACTTCCTAAGGTCATACTATATCCCAGATCTTTGAAGAACAAAGGGAAATATGTGCTTTTTCCAATGGTGACTCCTTGTGCTGCCAACAAAAAGAAAATACTTTTCCCTTCCTCTTTTTGGGGTATATTTGATTTTTTTGTTGTCTTTTTTCAATATTTCAAAAAGCTTTGAAAAAATAATAAAAGAATGTTACGTTACAAAGGAGGAACGAGTGTCGCTTAACATACTAGTTCCAGGCGCAAGGACCACACTGATGCTCAGAGCAAGGGGACATATGCAGAAAGGGGACACTCAGAAAAAACCTCCATGGGTCAAGATGTCAAGTCGCAGGGGAAAAGAGCTACAAGGCTTGTGTATAAGGCATGCTTTATATGGTTCATTTGAGAGAAACATGGAGCCAGCTTTAGGCCAAATACGCAGGGATGCAAGTGCGATTAACAAGACACAATGATAACGTCCTTCGATGTATTTTTAACGAGCCCAGAGAAGGCAGGCTCGACGATTTTTCATATTTAGAGAGTCTAAAAAAGCATAAAAGGAGACTCTACTGGGGTACCTTTTTCAAAGATAGTCTAGTCGGCTTGAAAAAGGGGTAAAATAGCACCGACCAGACGTCTATTCAAAACCATTTTAACGAGTGTGATAAAGACAAGGTCACTCGACAATTTTTTCATTTTTAAGGAGTCTGAAAAAAGCTTAACTATGGACTCCATCAGGAATGTTCTTCTGGACCATTTTAATGAGTGTGAAAGAATAAGGTCACTCGACGATCTTTTCAATTTTAGGGAGTCTGAAAAGAGCTTAACTATGGACTCCGTGGGGGTTCCTTTTTCATAAATTTAGTCCCTCAGGCCCGAAAAAGGGTCAAAATCATACCTGAGAATACTCTTCTAGGGAACCGAAGCTCCTAGAGTATGCCTTTGTTCGTACAACTAACCATCTGGACCGAAAAAGGGGTAAACTACCGCCGGACAGACATGACTTCAAATTTCAGTTTAACGAGCGTGAAAGACAACAAGATCGTTCGACAATCTTTTCATGTTTTAAAGGGTCTGAAAAGGGCTTAAAAGAAGACCCGTTTAAAATTTTGGGACTCCCAAGGGCGAGGTCAAGAGTGATAAAGAATCATGCAGATGAGGCTCAAACTCATAATCTGGACAAGAGTAACAGGGACTCCCGAGCCTATAGTCATTACCAACAACATGGATGCCAAAAATGCAAGCAGTATCTAGCTAGGGCATCCATGAAGGGGAAGGATCTACCATGGCATTACGAAACTTGTAAAGAAGAAAAGGTGGTTCAGTGTCACAACTCGGTGGGTTCGATCCTATGGCAAAGTGATAAAGAAAACGAGATACAAAAAGTGGAGGTGGAATCCTAACTTAAATGCTCAAGTTGAAAAAATGATATTTTTACCAAAGGACCTTCAAAAGTGACCCAAATCTCCCAAAATATTCCCGATACTCGAAGTGACCTCTATCGTAACCTTCCCAAAGAAACTCCTGAACCATACTAAATGATTTTCAATTTAGAAAAAAGACAAGGCGGTCCAAAAAAAATGACAAAAAGGGGCCAAAAAGTCGATAAATAGAAGCTGGCAGCTCATTATCACCATTGCTGATTTGGGAAATTGACTCTGGAGCCAAAAACACCCCTTTGATAAGAGTGTTGATTCTGGGAGCTTCAGTGGACGAAATGAACTTTCGATTGGACCAAGTAAGTACAAATTCACTCATCTTGCATTTCAATTTTTATTTTATGCATTTTTTTTTTTTTTTGGGGGACGTTGACCTTTAAAAGGGTCGGCCCTAGGCATACATGGGCTGTCTTGGGACATCACGCGTGCAGAAGAATTACTGCACATGTGCATACGCGACTATCACCACTACAGCCCGTGTATACCCCCAATTTTGTGAAAAAAATTAAAAAGCAATATCTAATTCCCCTCCTGAACTGGCATTTGTAGGATGTATGTTCACTAGAGGGAAAGAGAGAATGAAGACATTGAAATTTTGGTCGGTGAGGACCTTGGTGTGCCAACTGCATTGACTCAATGTGGGCTATTGAAATTCTACCAGTGTCCATTCATGTGGGGACAACCAAGGCTACTGAACGCCTTGATAGATTATTGGCACCCGGATGTAGAGGCCTTCATGATTGAAGGTCAGTCATTGACTCTAACTATAGAGGACATTTACTTCTTGACTAGCTTCTTGAGGAGAGGGGAACCAATCAACTTCCGCACATTTTCTCCAGGGCCTCATAACATAGGGGAGCTGATTGGGCGCCATTGTGAGGTAGGGACTGACAAAGTGGGCATAGAGGTGCCGATCAACAAGATATCTAACCTATCATTGAAAGTGATAGTACTATTGATTGGGAGGATCACTGGATCCGCTGCACTTCACGAAGTGTCCTAGGCGCATATGCATTGTGCGGTGCAGTGTTTGAATGCACATGTGTTTGATTGGAGCACAACATTACTTGACTGCATGAAAAGGAAATTGACTGAGTGTTGCATGCGGAGGCACATAAACTTCGGGTTTGGGACCATACTTTGTGTATTCTTCTTCGAGAGGGTGTCTAGTATTATCCCTCAAGATATAGTATGAGGGCACACAGATCCATTCCCAGCAGTATGTATATGGGCGACATTTTTGCTGCGACAGGGTGGTGGAAGGACCGTGGAGGCCTTCGATGATAAGTTCTTCGACTGGTGGTCTTGCCAGATTCCAGTGATAGAAGACTATCCATATGATGGCATTGACTTTTCCAAAGACCCGAATATGGTTGTTCCTCCCGGAGCAGTGCGAGGAGAGTTGGGTAAGTTTTTAATTTTCATAGTTTTTGATTTTTATTTGCTTTTTGTTTGCATTGGGGCAGATCCAGGGTTCAACACTCAAGAGCGCACCAACAAATCCCTAACTACCGGCCCTTTCGGAAACACCTGCAAAGAAGATGAAGTCTCTTCAACATCAGACTATAACAACCTGCACTTAGCTCTCTGATATCATGCACAGAGCACTCTAAGATACATCTGATCACACAGATCCCATTACTAGCACTAAGATTTCATTCATACATCACACAATTGTACTACTTTTCTATATCCCCTATCTTACTATCTATATTTCCTATTTATAGATTACAAAATGGGCCTAAACATGGGTAAACCCACAGGCCGACATCCCTTTCCCGTTACATCAACCCAAAACCCTAAAATGGATCCCAAAATAGGTCTTGCTTCCTTATTTTCTACTTCGCATTGCGCTCCTTCCTTGGCAAGCTTTCGCAGTCCCAAAAGTGGTCGAGTAAGACCAAGTACTCTTCAAAACTTGTTCAAGGGCCAATAGGCCCCCAACACTCACCTGTGACTTGTCCTGAGTCACTCAGGTCTGACCAATTCTGCTTCAAATGCCTCGAGCTTAGATCAAGCGACTTTGACCTGTTGCAGTAAGACAACCTCTTGTTCAGTAAATTCCTGGAGTACTGTGTCATTGAGTGGTCCTTCCAGGTGCTGTTCTGTAGTGATGACACCCTGTTCGAGTTGAGCTCCCTGGATTTCAAGTTCATTGAACAGTTGGCATGCCTTCTCTTGGAGTGGTTGCATTCATTGAGAGACGTCCATTACTTTACTTTGCAGCATGTGTACTTGTTGTTTTGCTGTGCATTGCTCTGTGAACCTCTTCATTCTTTCGACTGGGGTCACAAACTTTAGCTTCTCTTGTAGCATGTCTGCATGCTACTTTGCTTCGTGGAGATGTGCCTCTAATGTCTGCAATTTTGGATTCTTTGCGAGGGTTTCATAGGTCTGGGCGCTTCTTGTTACACCTCAATATTACTTGCTTTGATAAGTGTCGCAAGTGTCACATGTTCCTCACAACTGTCGCAGGTTGTTCACAAGTGTCGCAAATGTCAAACAAAGCATACTAACATGATGACAACGCTAAGGAAACACTTAGAAAATCTCAAACACCTGATTTGGAGGAAGGAGAATGGTTAAATGGAGTCAAGGAACTCTTACCACCTGAAAGGAGCTCTCAAACTAGGGTTTTGAGGGAGAGCGCTCCCCTATGGCACCCTTAGGAGCGCTGACGCTCCCCCACAAGGTACTGGGGAGCGTTATAATGCCAAATCACCCCTCTGAAGGAGCACTACCCATATTTGAAGCGCTGGCACTCCCCTTAAGCCTACTAGGGAGCGTTATAGCGCCCTGATGCCCCTTTTGAAGGAGCGCTATCTAATCTGGGCAGTGGTTGATCTGTTGAGGAGAATAAGGGGAGGATATTTCAAGTTTGGAAGGCAGTTTCATTCAAATTCTTGGTTCAATCAGGAGATCCCTGATCTAAGAAGGGAATTCCTCAACCTACCCTAAAGATACCTCAAGATTTTAAGCCTCTCGTAACCTATATAAGCAGGCTCTATGATGGTGGAAAGGGGGAAGAATTGCAAGCATGAAACCTATGATCCCATAGGAAACACAGTGAACTGAAGGAGAGTGATTAGTGAAGCTGCTATCATACAGGTCATGGATCTTTTGAGAAAGGGTTAAACAAAGGGGACTTGACAAAGCTGTCGCATTCGCATCTACGATTGTAAATTACTGCTGTCATTGTTCTCATTAATATGACACGCTTGGCCTGTTTCTTTCTAGTTTGTCTATGATTTTACATGAACTTATCTCTGATAGATAGATTTGTTTTCAAGCTAATATCAATAGAGTAGGAAGTGGTCGTACTATTTTTTGTCTACAGGGCTCATCGAGGAACGAAATATTGGAGCTCAACTCGAAGCGTGCAGGGACAAACGTCGGTAAAAAGGTACTTCTATTCTCCTTCCTCCTCATGCATTAGTTTGTATAGATATGAAAGGAAGTCAATGTACACGTTAAGCAATTTCTGTCTTAGAGTTAAGGGTCTAGCTCTTTGAGGCAATCTACCTGTCTGCAGGGATATTTTCCTAACTTCTGGTGCTTAGCTGTCTACATTTCGAAGCCAAAGTTTTTAATTGGTCGACTGTGCTTCGAGCAGTGGCTTCTCTTAGATCTCTTATCTCTTGGGGTGTCTTAGGCATGGTGTGGAGTTCCATATCTGTGATGCACTATTGAAGTTTCTAGATTACTTCTTCCAGTTGGGTCACCTACTGTGTAAGACGATCTTCCATCTTCACTTCTATGATTGTCACAGAGCGCAATGCCTTGTGAACTCTTTCTTGTGTTTCAAGTTTCTCTGCTAGCAATTGGTCCTTGCTTTGCTATAACTGGGATTTTTCCTCCTCCCATTTCGCTTGTAAGTCAAGCTGCTCATGTTCTTCCTTTCTCCATCGCTCTTCATGTGTTCTTTGTGCTTGCACCAAAGACTAGGTGGCTTTCTCTATGTCTTCTTGAGCTCGTCGAAGGCAAGCTTCGACTTTCTCGGTGATTTGGTGTAACTATGTGGGCTCATCACTTGTTCCTGATATTTCCATTGTTAACGGTGCTGTAGAAGCTTCTTAGCTGGACTGAAGTGCCTGCTGTGCTTCTTTGAATTCACCCTTGATCCGGCGGAATAGTTCCTCTTGCTTTGCTTCTTGCTTTTCCACGAGCTCTAATGAGACATCATTCAATGCAACAATTAAGAAGTAAAAATCATCCAGGGTAAGCATAGTCTTAAGCGTGGTAATCATAGCCTCGATGGGGTAATCTTCCTTTTCTTGGAGGGATCTGCCTCATCCTTAGGTGGGGTAACCTCGCCTTTGCTCTGTTCAACTTCTATGCCCCCTAGTTCTTTATCATCACCTCCCTTCACAGGTGAGAGCGAAGCAGTCTTCATGGATGTGCTGTGGATATCTTGAACTTCCACATCCTTCTTAGTCTTGTGTGGTCTTGGTGTATCTGGCATAGCTTCAGGGCTATCTACATCAGACATCTCTATGGGGTCTACTTGCAATGGACATGGGGCCTTCATTAACTCCATTCTATCAATTCTGGTACTATCCAATGGTCTAGTGGTAACCAATAACTGTTTTTTGATCCATTCGGAGCGGCGGTCAAACGGATATATCGGTTCCAATGACTATATCGCTTCATTGTGGTGAAGTACTCTATGTCGTTGTTCTGATATCTCGGTGAAGCTCCCATTCTGCAATTCTTCTTACTGCGAAGTGTCCTCGAGAACCTCTTGTAACCTTACAGTATTAGCCCTTTTCTTTCTTAACTTCCTAGCCTTCTTCCAAGTGAGTTTCGTCTTAGTAAGGCTTTTACCATTTTGATGTTTATATTCTGTGGTCTTAGTTACTTCATGCTGTGGAAAATCTTTCTTAGGGTTCCTTGATAATACTTCTTCTGTATCAAAAATAGGTAACTAGATCTTCTATGGATCCTCATGTGTTCTCTTAGGTTTGACATCGGAGGTACTAATATTAAATATCTGTGATCTGCTCTTTTATTCTTCAATCAAGTGCGCGATCCTTCTGGTCATAAAGTCTTTTAACTCTTGCTTCTTCTATTCCAACACTTTCTCTTCTTCTCTTCGTCTGGCCTGTTCTCTATCAATCTAGGGTTTTCCTATGAGCATGGTAAATGGGGCATTGTCTTCAACAAATTTAATGATCTCAAAGTCTTCCTCTGTCGAAGTTCCATTGACAGTCATAGGTATTCGGGCGAGCCTTCCACATAGGTTTACTAGATTTCCTTTGAAGAAACTTGTTCCTCCTAGGGAAGGGATCATGGCAGGCTTTCCTATAGCTTCCCAAGTTCTTTTTGTCATAATGTTCACTTGCGCTTCTTCATCAAGAGTACAGTCAATGTCAAAGTCCCCTATTCTTGCTTCGATTTGCTCCTTTTCTTTGAAGATCTCTGATAGCCTAACATGTCAGTGGTCATTCCAGGTATCTCTCATCTGTAGCAATATCTTTTCTGATTCCTTCTGGGTTTCTACTATAATCTTGGTCTCTTGATCTCCCTCAGGGTTTGCTTGTTCCATATTCAGCTTCTCAAGCCTAGCAATCATTCTAGGGCAATCCAATACTTCATGGTTCGTAGCCTTACAACAGAGGCAACTAGGTCTTCTCCTAGGGCATTCTTTAGCAAGATGTCCCGGTCGTCTTCAACTATAATAGAGGGTTAATCCTCTCGTTCGTTTATATGTTCCCCAACTCCTATATTGCGCACTAGGATCATGGTGGCTAACCTGCAATTTTTTTTTCTAGGAGCCTACATCCACTTGTTAGTCCAGACGTTCTTTCGATGCATAGGTATTGTTGTGCTACTTATATGTGTAATATAATGCACTCATTAATTATAAATCCAGGATTCATAATCAACAGAGTTACAAGACACCAGTAAGGAAGGTAACTCTAATGTCATGAGTATAGAACTATCCTGGATTATGCATGTTGGAAACAAAACAAACTAGCAAATCAAAACACACTTTGGTTGTCTTTCATAGAGGGGATATCTACTCCATTATGGCACATGCAAGTATGAGATGGAGTTCTTTTGATAGATCAACTCTACCATCTGACCCAAAACACTAACTATGCAATCACACTTCTGAAAGGGAAATCACATATCAATTATCAAGACATAGCATGGGTAGTTCAATAGTCAATATACTGAGTATATTGTGGTTCACAATGTGCTGTTGTGAACTTCACTAGTTCTCCTTCAATTATGTCTGACTACTGCTGCCAACATTCATGTCCATGAAACAAAATCAAATTCATAAAAACAGAAACAGAGCATATGCAAAACAGAGTAAGTAAAGATTTCTAAACAATCGAAACCTAAACTGAGCTATACTGCTATCCTCTGAAAGGGTAAAAGATTCATCTAGTCCAACATTTATACTATTGAAATCAACTACTAACACTAAACTATAAGGATGCTGACCTTTGTTGGGTAGTGGGCCCTTGCCGCTTCAACAGGTCAGCGATTGAAGTCTACAGTAAGCTTTCTTTCAATCCACACATTCCTCTTACTCAAATTTCAAAACATAGAATTAAACTATGCTAACAACTCAACTCACATTCATTCATAAATGATCAAGACCTGGAAATAATTGACATCCTTCTATTAAAATTAAACTCAAAATCTGTTCTGCAATATGTAACACTGCTTCACATATTGTGTTATGCTAACTCTCTACTACCTCCACCATCCTTGTCATGACTATTTAAATAGTCTTAGTCATGAAACACAAGGAGGTGAAATCTTTAGCAAATCAGTCAATTGTCAAATTTATATATTCGGTTACATATTTTAAGCTTCATCCTCATGACACAAAGTGTATGCGGATGAAGCAACAAACAAACTAGCTTAAGATAACCTTGCTAGAGATTTGATGATTCAACAAACATCCAACAATTATCTTTGGTATGATCTAGAGCTAAACTTGGTATTTTCTGCTTCCTATATTGGTACCAGATCATGACAGGTGAGATTCGATAAATGGTATCGGATTCAAACAGTATGCAAGTGGTTGGTACTGGACTAGAATAGTCTGCGGCTGTTGGTACCAGATCGTGATAGTGGATGGTTTGGTACCAGATCTGAATGGAAGGTGTGCTTGGTACTGGATCTGAATGGAAGGTGTGCTTGGTACCGGATTCAGACAGTGGAAATATGACACATAAGTACTGGATGGCTGAGTTGATACAAAAATGCTAGACTCATCTAGAGGTCAAAGGTTACACATGGAAAATTAAAACATTAATACATGAAACATTTAGTCTCCTAGCTCAATAAACCACAAAAATGCATGAATTAATTATACTTTACCTTATGACCTCATCAATGGATAATGGTAGTGTTCTTTGTCATTTATCCAAGCTTAGGTAAGCCAAAAAGGTATAGATGAGGAGTATAATAGGGTAGTGGGTATGTCAATATAGAGGCTCAATAGGTATAACATATCTATCACTATACTTATCAGATCTATTCATATCAAACTTTCTTTCATCTATTAATGCCCTAGTTTTGAAGCTAGGACATAATCTAACAAACATACCTAGATCCATGCTTTAGAAACAAAAAATTTCACTTATCTTACTTCTGTAGAGCATAAAGCTTCCAGATCTAAAACTTTTAACTATTCTTACCTTTATCGAGGCATAGAGCTTACAGATCTTACCTTTTTCTTCGCATATCTAACTTCTTTTCTTCATATCTGACCTCTCTATCTTCATATCTAACCTCTCTTCTTGGAACAAAGCTCCACAGGTCAAACAAAACACTGCGCACTAGGGAAACAAATCTACACACATAGCTTATTTCACACAAAGCTTCTTCTTCTTCAGTTCCCAGCAATCATAGTTCCAGGTCCCGACAACGGAACCATTTGTTGGCATAGGGGTAGACCCAGGGTTCAATGCTCAAGAGCACACCAACAAATCCCTAACTACTGGCCCTTTTGGAAACACCTGCGAAGCAGATGAAGTCTCACCCGAGGTAGAGGTAGGGGTGGTTGCAAGACTCAGGTGTCTGCAACCTTAGATGGGACACAAATATGTGATTATCTTTCTTACATCACACTTAGCATCAGTTATTCCTTAACATACATTCATTAACATACTTCGCAGAAGTCACAAAGCATCACAGTGAATACTTATACTAAGAATGATTCAATACTTATTCACAAAAATATAGGTTAGATTTAATAGATCAAGCACTAAGCACCTTATATATAAGATCTAATGTTCATTCATTCATCAACAACACAGAGCATGACTAGATCTACTTAACCACATCAAGCACTTAGCCAAGAAAAAGATACCTACATAAGAGCGAAGCACAAAACACTATACACACAGTTACCGTGGTTCAACCCCACCCTGGGGCTACGTCCACAAATTCTTCTTTATCTTATCTTGGTCAAGTAGTTACAACACAGAGCTTTAACGACCCTTACTTTGCACAGGACATAAGATCTGTGCAGCTTGCTAGATCCTTCTTTCTTAATCTTCAACATCAGACTATAACAACCTACACTTAGCTCTCTGATCTCATGCATAGAGCACTCTAAGATACATCCGATCACAGATATCCCATTACTAGCACTAAGCTTTCATTCATACATCACATAGATGTACTACTTTTCTATCTGCCCTATCTTACTATCTATATTTCCTATTTATAGATTACAAAATGGGCCTAAACGTGGGTAAACCCATGGGCCGACATCCCTTTCCCATTACATCAACCGAAAACCCTAAAATGGACCCCAAAATAGGTATTGCTTCCTTATTTTCTGCTTCGCGTTGTGCTCCTTCCTTGACAAGTTGTCGTAGTCCCAAAAGTGGTCGAGTAAGACCAAGTACTCTTCAAAACTTGGTCAAGGGCCAACACTTTTAAATATATCATTTTTTTTTTGTGTACCATAGTATCTGACAATGGTTTGTTTGTTATGTACAGACGTGGGACTAGTGTGTCCGACTGATTTTGCGAGGACCAGACGACATCCTTGTCCAGAGGTGGGAGCAACCAGAGCCACTGGATCAGCAGGAGAAATAGGGGGGCCTCAACCTGGGGAGGCCGAGAGAGTTTTGAGGCAGGTAGAGCAGAACCTTACCACTCTTACTCGTGCTGTGCCTATGGAAGAGATTGAGGATCTGCCACCCTCTATGCAACCTCACATAGTTGGGGTGCCACAAACTTGGGTCCAACTTTTTCGGCATTTGGAAAATGCTACTGTACACTACGGCCATGCCAACATGCGCCACCCTTAGTTAGGTTGGATTGTTTATATGCCGTGAGCACTTTTGTAAATTTTTGAGCGCATAAGCCCTGCGACTCCTACTATTTATATTTTTGAGGCGTTCATGCCCACCCTATACTCTGATACATTTTTCAACACACACACACACACACACACACACACATATATATGGCTCTTTTTTGTCTTTTATTCTTTATGGGTTATGTTACAAATGTATTTACATGTGCGCGTGTTTTTTTATTTTTTATCTTTACATGTGTGTAAAATGCCAATCTAATATATGATTAGCTAGAGTATCAGTGATGTGATTTAATCTCCTAGGAAAATGAATGTAAGTAATGTAATCAAAACTTCATTCTAAGAGACGTGGCCTAATGAACCGTCGATGTAGGGTAGGGTCATAAACGTGGTAAACACCATTTAATTGAGACACAACCAATTGAGCATCTAAGTAGACTCGGAAGCAAGAGATACCATGCGAAAAAGTGTCATGAAGAAACTCTATGACTACGTTGTATTTGGCAACGTTATTTGTAGCATTACCTAAAAAGACACCTCCTAAGGATAACAACTGGCCTTGAGGTGCAAAAATCACCCAAGCTGCGGAAGCAAGCCTCCGAGTGTGTCGAATATCACCATTTGCAAACCCCACGAAAACCTCTGATTCACTTGACATCTGCCACAGTGAAAAGAATGTCATACAAAACGACACTTGCAAAAACACAAAAGACAAAAAGTAAGAAAAACATATGTACAAAGACTATACATATGTTACAAGAAGTCACTGAAGGTGACCCACCTATGAGTAATACTTCTTGAGGTAGAGCCCATTTCTAGGCTTAGCCAAAGAGTTTCCCTCAAAGTCAACCAGATGATAAGCACCTTTTTAAAGATCCTCTTTAACAATGAACGGTCCGAACCACATGGGTTTGAACTTGCCTGCCCCTAGGGGATCCTTATCTTGGTCATAAACTAGGACAAGGTCACCTTCAAAGAAAATCTGAGGGCGAACAGACTGATCATACTGACACTTAACATTTTGTTTGTGAGCCTTGTTGGCCAAGGCTGCATCTTGATGCTGCTCATTGAGTTGTTTGAGATATAATAACTGCTCCTCAAGCGGTGAAGTGTCTGGAAATAACTGTACTGTCAATTTTAAAGAGGGGATCTAACATTCTATGGGTTTCCAGCCCGTAAACGAGTTGAAAAGGTGAGAAACCGTTTGCAGTCTTAACAGATGTTCGGTGGGCCCATAATGCAGAGTACAAAATCAAATGCTAATTTGATTTGGTCGAATTGATCATTCACTGTAAAATAGTCTTGAGGGACTTATTCACAGCTTCCACCTGACCATTCACTTGAGGGTAGTAAGGTGATGAATGTTCTTGCCTCAACCCAAGCTTTGATGTTAACTTAGTCATCATTTTATTCTGGAAGTGACTATTATGGTCAGTGACAATCTGTTATAAAATAAATTGGTAGGTGCATACACTAACAGATCTCCCTAGATCCACTTGGATCTAGAACAAAACATGACAGAACATGATGCTTTCCTTAAGTTTTAAATATTGAATTTACTAACTAAAGAGGGATGGGCGATGTTGTTCCAATAGAGAAGGAAGAAATGTCAACCTTCGGTAAGGGAAGATAGGGTTGATTTCTAGGTTGTTGTCTAGCTTCCAACTGTTCCTAGATGTTTATGTCCCTTTCAATCGCTGCCCATGAACGTTCAAGTTCACCCCGGGTAGTGGCTGTTTTAAGAATAGTATAAAAAATATTCAAGAAAATATGTGTTTGATCTAATAGTCCGGGTTCAATATTAGGCTGTCTTGTCACAGGGACAATCATAGAGGAACAAAATGATAAGAAAATCTCAATACTTTTTTAGATGCTGTCTCGATTTCGGTCGTATAAAGGATAGTTATAGCTCCGATAGTGAAAACAGGGTGCAAACCAAAGGCCCTTTCCCATAACTGAGTTATATTTTAATAAATGTGTGTGAGGTGTAAGAAAACATTAAGCTGTCTATCATGTAAGGCTCCTATCAAGGGAGAATCTCACTTATAAACAGAAGAAGAAAAAGATAAAGAAATAGCTCGATGAAGCATAAAATATATATAGAAATCTAAAATGTTCACTGGTCTTATACTTGCTGATAGTCGGTACAGAGGAAAAATGGTAAAAAATATAGTAGGAGTTGTCTTCCCCCAGGGAAGAAATCGTTTCGACGAATTGGGAGTTTTCATTTCTGGTTTCAGACTCCTAGTTTTCTCTCCCCTATCCTGGTGTTTTTCTTGTCCGGGTGTTGAATCTTTTGAGCCTTCGGCTTCTTTTTGCTGCACCTCTACTGTTATTGGATTTTCACCCCACAATACTGGGGGAAGACAACTCCGTCGATGTTCTTGGAATTTTAAAACATCGGCCCTTTCTTCAAGAGCCAGGGCTTGTATCCGAGCCAAAACCTCGACGTAAGATCTCGTGCCTCAGAAAATGTCATCAGAGGGCGAATTTTCATGTTCGAACCTTTTAAGCCCGCAATTGGCTAAGTGATTACTTACGACCCTCCGTGGATCATGCTTTTTGAATTTGACATGAACCAATTTCAGGTCTTCCAGGGCTGTTGCCTCAGCTTTAGCATGCCCAAAATCTAACAAAGAATATGAACTTAAATGAATAGGAAAAGGTGGCCATACCTTCTTAGAATCTCTTAAGCTCCTTGCTTATGCCACCAATTACGGTTTGTCTGGCAACCTCATGACAAGCTAGCCTATCGGGTATGAATAATGGTAAGGCATTCAGAGGAACAGAAGCACCGAAAACCCCGAGATATGAAAATTCTGCTTCCACGTACCAGTCGGCTATACAAATCAGATTTACCACGATACTGTCTGAGATCCTGGATGGTGGGTGGTCGAAGATAGTGACATGCAGTGATATCATCACCCAGTTAAAGATTTCATACACAAAATCTGAGGCTTTGTCTTCCCACAACTTTGAATGGTAGACGT
>JZKD02S2119370.1:67979-82600 GCA_000966675.3 Picea glauca
TCTGCATATAAGAACCATTCAGGGAGGCAGTCCAGGTGGGGTCAATGAATGAAAGTTGATCAATAGTCACAACTCGTCCATCGTGAGGGAAATATATCACACAAAAAAGAGTAGACATAATAACTTTCACAGCATAGACATAATCCTACCCAAGGAGTAAAGCGAAATCCAAGGGATCTTGGACTACCATGACGTCAATAAAGAAAATTTTCCCTCCCAAAGTTATAGGAAAATGAGGAAGGGTCCCTAAAGGTTGATTGGTTCTTCTGTTAAAATCTAATAGATTCTGCGTAACTGGCGCAAGCTGAGGACAACCCAAAGCTTGCCAAGCAAAAGAGGACAAAATACTAATGGACACACCTTCATCTATAAACGTCTGAGGAACGTCCTGACCACAAACTTGCACTATAATATGGAAATGAATGTGAGAGGGAAGATGAGGTCCAATTAGCACACCCCAATCGAAACAGATGGCCTCATTACTTGGAGCGGGTTCCATGGGTGAAGGAGGAATTCCCCCCAACACGGTAGAGTTCGTATCAACAAGAAAAACGTGGGCAATGTCGGGTTTACTCTCTAGCGGGAGAGTAGGATCAACCAATGGAGAGATCAGATCGATCACTTGAGTTTCATTCTCCAAGGAGAGAATGGGGTTGACAGATGGAAACGGATCGACCACTTGGGTGAAACTCTCTAACGGGAGAGTGGGATTGACCGAGGATGGGATCAGATCGACTGCTTTAGTTTCAATCTCTAAGGGGAGAGTGGGATTGACTGAGGATGGTATCGGATCAACCACTTTTTCAACTGGTTCAATTAAGGATGTGACCAGATTGATGACATGATCAACCAGATTGACCGATGAAAGGACCAGAGTGATCATTCCATCAACTATTGGAGGGTTGAGAGAAAGCTTACGATAAGCAGTTGGAAGTTGAGGCTGTGAAACAATCATGTCTTCCAGTAATTTCGAGGCTTTGTCCATATGAGGACAAAGGTGAGTGAGATGACTCCCCTTGCATAACATACATGGGAACTTGACTCTACTTTTCTTCTTCCCAACCGTATCATGACTGGTTAACGGGGGGTCATCAACATGTTGTTCAGAGGTCGACGACGTGGACTGGAAAGGAGATGTAGACCATGCTTCTATAACCTTGGATAGACCAGGGAAATCCTTAAGAAGATGGATACCCTTACAAAGCCTACAAGGGTACTTAGGCTTACGAGTTGTTTGGGTGATCTTGACATCATCAACACTCCCCACACGATTAACAATAACTGGTTGTTTTCCAACATGGTTAGTAGCGGTTGGAGGTTTTGACCCTTGTTTATTTTTCTTCTTCTTACTCTTCCTTTTCTTCTTATTCTTATCCATCGAGTTACTAGCTTTAGAGCTTTCACTCGGCGAAGAAGATGAAACAAAAGAAGACCTTGCAAGTGAAGAAGGTGAAGAAGATCTTATTAGTGAAGAAGGTGAAGGATCAACATGAGGTTGATTTTCTTGGGGGGAAGTGCTTACAAATGAAGCACTAACTACATTCGGGATTACCTGAGTAGAAAACAACCATACCGGTAATCCAATTGTGAGACCTGGAAGGCTCAAAGTAGCGATGTGAGGAGGAACAATGTTTCCATAAGAAGGAAAAACAAAAGGTTCCCCTGGAGTAGGGGTTCCTTCATTGGTCATTTCGGGAACTGATGCCATTAAAACAATTATCCAACCTAGAGTCCACTAGGGAAAACAAACAACATACGCTAAAAATCTAGTAAGCAAGAAAGCAAACAAAACCTTCTCACAATGAACGCACTAGTTGGTGATGAAATCCAACATCGCGGGAACAAAGTAAGAAGGGGATGAGATAGAGTGGGTGGAAAAGTTATGCTGATGACCTGCTTAATGGACTTACACCCTGGTGCAAGCTCCCACACATAAACGTGGGTATACCCTCCAAGGAGCCCGAGTGAGTTTGGCCAATGTTGATTCCAGGTACTGTGAAGACTTGCCCCTCCACAGTCACCTTGTGTAAATACCCTAAAGATATAGGCCACTAAGGTTGCCAAACACTGCAACGATTCCTGGGGAAACAATCGACAATCCGATCCACGTGCAAGGGTAGGGTATCTAGCCCAAAATCAACTTGAAAGGCTTCCACTCATCATTGTGGGTATACCTCTCAAGCGACCCCCATAATACACGTAATCTCTACACCAAGACCAACAAAGCAGGGTGAGTAACTCTACCAGTCTCAATGTGACCTCGTGATTGACCCTTATGTTAGAAGGGATTCCCAGGACAAAATGTAGTAAGTGGATTTAACTCTCCCTATCACAAGATACTATGTTTGTTTGTAGCTTTGGAAAGTTATCTTTCACACCTATTCCAAAGCCCTATGACTAATCTAATGTAGGTTTGGTACCAGAAAAGATAAAAATGTCTAATCAATTTTTATAAGAGCTTTATTTTATGGCTGTTGTTACTCAAAAGGAAAATGGCGTGGACTATATGGTGTTTTGACCGACTCGAAAGTTATGCAAAGAGATGATGATGCAATATTTTCATTTTGATGAAAGCCATGCTACAAGAAGGAGAAAACATTTATCATTCCCATATACACAATGTCCCAAAATATATTAAACTCATCAATACCAAGATTCTCAAGAAATGAGAAAAAGGTATTGTACACCAAAGCACGATTCGGAATTTAAGACCAAAAAATGCCAAGAATCATGCAATTTCACTACTTCAAATGCAAGGGTGCCCCCAATCTAATATAAAGCAAGAAATTAAATCTTTTTGTTTCAAAAATTTCACTATAAGCAATAATGAACTTTGTTAAAACAAAGAAACCCAAACTAAAAGTTTTCTTTTAAAGCGAACGATTCAGAAGAAATTTGATCTTTCCCTAAACAATTATAAAGAAAACACACACTTTGTAATTGAAAGACACTCAAAGCAAGAGACTAATCCTTCAAAACCAAACAAAGCAAAGATGGCTAAAAGAAACTCAAATAATGTCAAGCAGACTGTAAACCGATCAATATAGGCTTCAAAAGTTCAATCCAGCTGATCAAAGCAAAATTGGACATCAAAAGGATAGGAAGACCTAATCCAAAACTTTTACAAATGAGTTCACAGCCTGGTAGTGGGGTACATTGCGAGAATTAGGGATTCTCGCAGTCTAGATACAGGTAGGGTGCGAGAAGGTTGCACTGAATTGAACAGTAGGGTGCGAACATCAATGATTCTTGTAGGCCAAAAAGAGGTACAGTGCGAGAAGGTTTTCAATCAAGAAAAAAATGGAAAAAGGATAACAAATTTGAGTGAACTTTCAGATCCAGAGAGTCTGGATGGATCTCCCACAGACTCAGAGACCATAAATCAAGCAATCAAAGCAAGGGAAACTAGAATAACTAGTAAATAATCCGTTCCCAAGTGGAGTCACCAATTTTGTTATCGGATAAATTGGAAGGTGCAGACACTAACAGATATCCCTAGATCCACCTGGATCTAGAACAAAACAGGACAAAACATGACGCTTTCCTTAAGTTTTAAATATTGAATTTACTAACTAAAGAGGGATGGGTGACATACCATTTAAATTCCGCTTCCTCTCGCCATCACCATCCTAGCTCCATTCCAATGCTCATACAATGATGAACCTGTAAAAGAACACAACCAACCAAAGTGATAGTAATAGCATAAACTCAATATAAACCTATGTATGTGATCAAGGAATCATATAATAAAACACAACAAGCTTTATATGAAAGAATCATATTACTATATCATATTAAATGTGAAAGATAGATTACAACCGTGGCCTTGATGTCGTAAGGTCCCTTCCAACTGTCCTTCGTTCCATACACACTTCTTTCTCCAAGGATTTTGAGACCATGGATCTGATAGCTACTCACAATGTATCTTGACAAAGCAAATCTCAAAGCCACTCTAACCAAGCTAACAATCCCAAGCCAAAAACAACTTAGCCCTTCTCCATTAGAGCTCCTCTCCTTTTATAAGCTGAAGAGGATAAGGTGAGGAGGTTAGGATGATCCCACTAAATCATGAAAGCGAGTAAGATCCAAACCATTCGGATTCCACCTCACCATGGAAGTTTCTCCTTCTAGAAGATTCGAGAAAACGCTCATTTTTCCCACGTGTAAGCATTCTCGCACCCTGCCTATAGAGCATACTGTGAACTCCTCACGACCTAGCTATAATGCAGCCTACGAGAATCAAGAATTATTGCACCCTAGCTATAATGTAGCCTGCGAACTTCCTTTTTTATAGGGTTTTTACAAAGGAAAATGCAACTTCTTTTCTCAGGAAAAGTTATTCTCCCTTCTTTCTTTAGGAACTTAGGCCACTGACCCCTCTGAAGACTACATATATGTTTACATCATTAACGGTCATAGGGATGATGAAAATAATGTGTAACACAATCTCTCTCGGGATGCCGAACCTTGCTATAATCTGGTTGAACAAAAAGAGAGCTGCTGTCTCTCCATCATCCTTGAACGTTGGCACAACTTCAATCAACTTCATAAAGTAGTCTACTGATACAATGATATAATGGTTCCCCCTTGTTGAAGGGGGGTTGTATGTAGTGTAATCAATCCCCCACTTGGTGAAAGGACCAACGATAATGACGGGAAACATAGGAGCATGGTGTGCCCTCATCTTCCGAGAGAATATTTGACATGGGTGGAACTTCTTGACCGATTCAACACAATATTTGATTAATGTCGGCAAGAATTAACCAACACATAAGATCTTTTGGGATATTTCTAACCCGGACATATGGCCTCCACATGCTCCAGTGTGGCAATCGTTAAGGACAATTTCTACTTCTTCATGAGTGAGACATCGATGAAGGATGAAATCTATGTCTCAACGATACAATGTGTCTTTGAGTATAAGATAGTTCTTGGCCCGATGGCCTATACGGAGACACTCATCATGAGAAGCAGAGGTGGGGAACTTCAAATTATGGAGATAGAAAAGTAAATATCCAAACTAGGGGTCCGAAGATGCGATCAAAAACATGTCTCCTTTAATAGGTGAATCTTCGGGCATAACATCACCTGACTCGATCGGAAGTTCTGATATGAGTTCCACAAAGACCAATTACTTTTTGGATTTTTATGAAACAAAATCTAAGTCAAATTCTTGGAGGACAACTATCCATCTATTGATATTTCTGCCAATTACTCGTCATGTCAACACGTATTGAAATGGATTCACAATGACAATGACGGTGGTCTTGCAAAACAAGATATAATGACAGAACTATTGGACAACATGAACTGCTACCAACATAATTTTTTCAATGTGGGAATAATTACATTCCGGTCCAACCAGGCCTTGGCTCAGATAATAGATCACGTACTCAGAAAGCACATCATCCTCCTGAACCAAGACCATACCGATGGTCGACTCTACTGCATCCAAGTACAATAAGAAGTATTTATTATAATTGGGTGACCGAAGCAGAGGGGAAGACGTGAGGGAACGTTTCAAAGCATCAAATGAGCATTGAGAAGCTTCGTCCCAATGATAAGGGATGTCCTTCTTGAGTAAACGCATAAAGCCCTTAGTGATCTCGACATAGTTTGCGACGAAACACCGTAAGAAGTTTGCTTTTCCCTGCAAACTTTGAAGTTGAAGGATCGTGCGCGAGGGAGGCAACTGAACTATTGCCTCAACCTTGAGAGGATCGACCATGATCCCCGTTGTCGAGACTATGAAACCTAGAAGATGACCTAATGTAATGCAGAAACTGCACTTGTTTGGATTCGTAGTAGCGATATCGCTTAAAGATGAGTCAGAGGTGCGTAGGATGATCATCTCTCTTACGATATCGTGATGCTAATTCATCAAGGTAAGCCTCAACTACATGTTTGAGATCGTGGAAAGAGAAAGACATGGCCCGCTGAAAGGTAGCTCCAGCATTTTTCAGACCAAAAGTCATTTTTCGATAAGTGAATGTACCCCATAGACAAATGAAAGTAGTTTTGTGTTGGTCTTCGGGTTTGATCTGTATCTAATTGTAGCCCAAAAAACCATCCATGAAAGAAAAGGCCTCGCATCCTGCGCATTCATCGACTATCTGGTCAATAAATGGTGTGGGGAAATTATCCTTTGGACAAGCCTTGTTCAAATCAAGGAAGTCCGTACCAATGCGAATCGTTCCCTGTTTCTTATCGACTGGAACAGGGTTTGACACCCATTGAGTCAAGTGAACGGGGTAGATAAAACCTGCCTTAAGCAGTTTCTCTACTTCAGCTTTGATAGCTGTTGCTTTCCTAGGATTGAATGGATGAAGCTTCTGCCAGACCGACTTAGCGTTAGGATAAGTCATGATTTCATGTTTGACAATTATTAGATTGATGCCTGACATTTCCTCATAAGAACAAGCAAAAACGTCACAAAATTCTTTAAATAAATATGTGTAGATTCGAATCTCTTTGGGGGAGAAATCGGCTTTGAAGAGGACATTCTCTGTGACGCCAGGGGTTCTGGAGATATCAATAGGTATCATTTCATTGATGGCTTCCATATTACCCTCGATATAAACTACGTGTGTAGCCAAGGGATTGATAGGAAAAGACCTATCTCTAGTCATAGTTAAAGTGAATTCTCCTGCTTCTATTCTTCTTAACTCTGGGAGGAAGTAAGATCTGTGATGGAGATCATCCTAGGGTTTGTATGGACTGGTCATTGCCTCTATGATTTCTTCGTCGGAGGGCAGGACTAAGTTTAAAGAATCGGTGTAGTCAAGGGAACCTCAAGCCCAAGTAGGCTCTGAAATCAGATCTAACTCTTGTACAGGACTCAGATCGGGGTCGGAGGAAGCTTGCTGGACTATAAAGTACGCAACTTTTGTTGTGGACAAGGGCATGGCCATTCCATGGTGCCTTGTCCCTTCCATCAAGATTTATGGGGAAGGAAGAGTCCACAGATCATGAAAGTAAGTCATACGAAACGATGAGACTTGAAAAATCTCAACCTTAGGCTGGTTTGACACAAACTTAATATCACCGGGAGGGGGTGGGTAATCGAAAGTACCCATCAAAGGTGGGCACAAACTAACCCCTATGTTGATGATGCCAGGTTGAGGGTTATCGATCATCGAGACCATGGATTCCCACGATGAAGGGTCAGGACAAGAGAAAGACAAATGATCAATGGTCACTATCCGGTCCTCGTGTGGAAACAACAAGACCCAAAAAACAATAGCAACCACTGCTTGCATAGCATAATTCCAACTCCTTCCTAACATAATATTATATTCGAGCTGAGCATTGACTACTTCAACTTCGACGCACATAGTTTTCCCCCATAACTACATGGGGAAAGAGGGAATTATTCCATGTGGTCGGAAAGAACGACCGTTGAAAGCGGTAAGAAGAGTTGGTGACAGAGACAAAACAGGTTGACCTATGGCCTTCCAACATGCCAAAGACATTACCATGTTGAGGCACCCTCATCAACCACAATGCGGAAAATGTTTCGTGTAAAAGTTTTCATGGTATAAGCCACTACTATCTAAAACACAACATGGTAAGGAAGAAAAGGTTTTAAGTCAGTTGTATCAAGCATGATCGTGCCCAGATTACAAGTCTCAGCAGATCCTAAAGTGGCTAACAAATCCTTTCTCTAGGAAGGGCAACTCTAGAGGACTTCCAAAGCAGACATTGCACAAGGGGTTTGTGACAAATCCTCCACCACAAAGTAGTTCTGGGAGGCCCTTGCGTTTGGGTTGTGAGAAGATTTCTTGAACGCACCATTTGGGATGCGTGTCATTGTTTCTCCCAATGTCTTCTCAATTTGGAGAGGAAGAGGGGGGATCTTATCTTCTTTACTCTTCTCATAGGATCTAGGAATTCCATAATCATGCGCTTTGGTTGATATGTATGCATCACCTTTCATCATATAAACATTCATGGATGAAGGATTACTCGAAGACGGAGGAGGTCCTTGACTTCCCCCTTCTGAGCTCACCGAGGCTTGAGTTAAATTTTGCCCATGTTGGAATGGGTTCGTTAACACAACAGGCTGTTGTTGTGCCAATAACGTTTGGGCCTCCGTGCGCCGAGGGAACTGATAAGTTGGGTGGTATTTTGCGCACAGATTACACAGATACTTTGACTTCTTCTTTTCAGTGTTGTCCCCACTATCATTATTGGTAGGTTTCTTATCCCCCTTACCATTCTTTCGTTGTTTCTTCTTCCCATCGAGATGCTAGTTGGCCTTCGGGTTTGTCGATTGTACACTGTGTACATCCAACATTTAGGTAGGGGGAGCAGCCAGACCTGTGGTCTGGCTGGCCACTGTCTGTTGTATAAACAATTGTTGCAGATGTTTTGATAGTGGATTAGTAGACTTAGCTTGTGTTGAACTGACAATACCATCGGCATGTGGTCCAACTCTTTGTCTGGTTTTGTCAAGAATTGACCTAGGTGCATCTAGCAAGATTTCATAAAGTAGGCCATATTGCGAGTAAATCAGATCAAGCTGTTGAGCTCTCATTATCATGTCTTCTTCAGAAAAGACTCCCGATGTCACTACATCTTTGGATAACTAGGGTACCGAAGACTTAAGGAACCACTCTAGCAAAAATTCTGGTGGGACTGGTACTTTTATCAAACTCTTCCGACGTCTCCATTCTCGGATGTGATTGGAGATATGGACCACCTTTGTCTGCTCAAAGTTGGCCAACAATTTGGTGTCGACATCGTATCTCATAGGTAATTGGAAATGGTTTAAGAAAGCCATTTCCAATTCACCGAAGGAAGAGTATCTTGAGCGATCGAGCTCAATGTACCATTTCGCAACACTCCCTATGAGAGTGTGTTGAAACAAGTGCAACTAGACATAGTCATATTTTAATGAGTTAGATGAGCACCAGAGACGAAAAGTAGTCACATGATCGCTTAGATCTTCGTTAGGTTTGGCTTCGAACTTGGGAATGTCCGAAGGCAACTTGGTCGACATAGGAGGCCAACACTGATTGTGACAGATGGGGTTTTTCAACAACCTCATTAAGTCAAGAAAATGCAAAGTTTCCAGGAACAGTAGTTTGGGCTGCTGATTATGACCATAGAAAAAGGGACCTGGATTTTGACTGGCACTAGGTTGCTAGGAAAATTTTGGCTACTGGCCAGGATTTTGATAAAAACCTTGTCCAGAAGTAGTGTACGGATTCTGCGCTTGTTGAGGCATCGTTGGCTGACTTCCATAAAAGGACAAAGGAGGTTGGGCTTGCATTGCGGTCCAAGTATTTTGAGAGGGGATGCCCCTTGCCGACCCGACGGGCATAGGTGTTGAACATTGTTCGAGGTTCCAATGACTTTCGAAAGGGTTTCGCCCTGTCGACATCCATGACGAGGAAACTGATCCTTGCCAAGGATTCCAAGGTCCTTGGGGGGGAATGGATTCCTAGGTTTTCCCCCTATGCATGAATAGTACCCTGCATAGGATTTGGTTGTCCATAACCAGGGTTTCCCCCGGTGGGGAAAGTAGCAGATGAGAAAGAATTGTTAGCAAGCACACCGAACAAAGAGAACAATGTCGAACCTACCAGATGGCTATTAGAAGGAAGTCCTTGATTACTCACTCCATATGAACCATAGTTCATGCTTGGCCTGACGGATTTCTGGCGAGCACTGTCGAGTGTAGGGAATGAAGGAGGTATGTGACCCCCTTCATAAGGGAAAGCATTATAAGGAGCTGGAATCCCCCCCATGGATCCTTGCAGAGGAGTGTTTGAACTCCTTGCCCCTATACTTAGAGTCGGTTGAGTGGAGTGAAAAAGGACAACATTTGGATCGAAGCCAAGAATTCCATATGTGAACGGAGGGCTTGTTTCACTCTGAGACAACGAAGTAGTGATCGCCGCCAAATATGGGAGTGGGCCATTGCCTGAAGTAGAGGCAGTCAAGACCATAGTGGCCCAGATTGGTGATGGTTGGTTAGGAGTTGGAACACCCCCAGTTATGACAGTCGTAGAGTGAATATGAGAATTCCTCGAAGAAGTTGCGGGATTTGGTTCCATCTCTGTTTGGGATACTTCCAAACGATCATAAGGATAGACCTGTATGACAATGAGCACCGAAAGATCCGTAATGAGAGGGTTGTTAGGACCAAGATCTTGCACTCCAAGGTTAGTAATGGTTGGTTTTTCCAGGATGAGATTTTCTTCTCTCGAAGGTGGGTTGGACATAGATACCCGTGGCCTAGTTTCTTCAAACGACCCTTGATGGTCTAGATTTCGCCTTAGTGGCAGTGGGGGTGACTCCATATCGACCGATGGTAGGCCAAGAAGCCTTCGTGACCGACGAAGCTCCTGATCCTCCACTGTGTGAGAAGATCAGAGACAAACTAAGGCCTTTCTAACCGATTGAGAAACAAACACACTAAGGGTTTTTGGCATTCTTGCTTATTGTAAAAAGGCCTTCAGAGCCTCATTGTAATATTCTTCTTGCGAATGCGCACTGCCATCACATCTCTTCTTAGAGATAAGCCGCCACCATTCCAGAAAGCTTGTTTCTGCTGCATTTTACAGTTTCAACTTATTTCGTTATTGAATAGAAAACCAGTTTTACTGTATCTTTGTTATTTTGTGTTAAGCACCTGTTAATAATCTGTATTCATTTTTTTCTGCTCATAAAATCTGGATCAGTGGTATCAGAGCGGTCTGCTCCTTGTCGTCTTAATGCATGTCCCCAACAAGGTCAGAGTACAAAGAGTTGGGTCTCGAGCTTGTTTCTCTTGAGGACAGAAGCTCTCGCACGCCCAAGCGACCTCCCATGGCAAGAGAAAAGAAAGATGACGGGACATGAGATCCTTTCAAACTGTTGATTGAGGAATGCCTCATGCAACAGAGGAACGAGATGATGGATAGCTTCACACAAATCCTTCAGCGACTACCAACAGGTGATGCATCTTCTTCGAACGGAGGCGCCACCCCCTTCAAGGTACACATAAACTTTGATATTCCTATATTTGAAGGTCAGATAGACGCAGATGCTGTAGACAAGTGGTTGAATATACTAGAAGGGTATTTTTCTGTTCATAAATTTTCAAATAGAGAAAATATTACTTTTGAGCTCCTCAAATCCGTTCCCCATGTCAAATATTGGTGGGAAACTTTCTGTGAGCAAAAGGAAATAGAGGAAACCTCATTATTTTCAGTCACGACCACTTGGGAATCCTTCAGGGATGCTATTATAGAACAATACTACCCTGTCGGAAGTTATGACGACCTGTATACCAAATGGACCACACTGCGGCAAGAAAGAGACCAAGCAATGCTAGATTTCACAAATATATTCCATACCTTGTGCACCAAGTTGGGTATCAAATATTTAGAGCGACATCTGTGTTGGTCACTATAATTTCTTATTTAACTAAACAATCAAGCGCTACATAAATTGTCAACCCAGGGAAGTCTGTTTATTTCAAAGGTAATCACGCACTGTATATGCTCAATCTCAAAAGAAATCTAGAGTTGTAGTAAAAACACATTAATCACACTTTGCCTTGAATAAACTGAAGTTCTAACTTGAATTACAGGAAAGCAACCTACTTATTGCAGAGTTCAAAGTTTTAAAGAGATGATTATCCAAAGAATCCTGGATTACATTAAGAAATAACATCCTAGGAATGAAATCCTTCAAGACACTGCAAAAGGAAAGACCAACTACTCTGTAATAGAGAACATGACCCTATTCCCCAAGCAGGAATCTTCAGCACTTATTTTCGATCATCACACTTTCATGAAATCATTGCTAACTGAAATAATTGGCACACACTGAAGGCTAACTATCCCCTAACAAAGAACATGACCCTATTCCCCAAGAAGGAATCTTCAACACCTGTTTCTGATTATCACACTTTCATAAATTCACCAAAAAGGAATGCTAACTAGAATGATTAATAGTTACCCAAGCATGAATCATATGGAAACAATGTAACAACCAGTAAAGCAGAGTTTCAGTAAGACAGAGTTCAATAAAGTAGTGTTTCAGCAAAACAGAATTCAGTAAAGTCGAGTTTCAGCAAAACATAATTTAATCAAAGCATGAACATAAATAACACTAACACACTACAAATCTAATGGGTGAATCTTGTGAAGAAGGTGGGCCCTCCCTTCTCACAAGATTCCCCTTAAACGAAAGGAACTGGAGAGAAATGCTCAGAACAATCTTTTATTCATCTGTCAACTGTATCATATTACAATGTCTGAAATAAAACACGTCCTTCTCTGTAAATCCTTTCTTAGCCCTCGACGAAGATCCTATCTAATGATGATTTCCTCTTATTTAAAGAGGAGAATCCCCTCGATACCATTTGATCATCAAATTACATGTGTATATATGAATCCTATTCTTAGTCAGATCAAATCTCTATACAGGAATATGATATCCTGGTCTCCTGTAACAGAATGCTATTACAATAGTTGAAAAGGTACTGAGTGAGGTGTTTCTGTTGCGGCTGGAATAACAAATTCTTTATTTAACTTCTTGTTATTGCTATTGTACGATGTTTCAGCATCGCAAATCGCAGGCTGTTTCAACAACGGGATTTGCGTTCTGACTGTTTCAGCAACGTGATACGTAGCAATGATGGTTAATTCTGGCTCAAGGTGTGGCTGTTGTGGTCAGTGTAACAGCTTTGGGATTGTTGTTTCAGCATCGTAGATCATGGAGAGTGTAAAAACTTATTTTGTGTGAGTTGCTGTTTCAACATCGTATACCACGGAGAGTGTAACAACTTCTTCCTGTGTGAGTTGCTGTTTCATCATCGTAGACCACAGAGAGTGTAACATGAGTTGCTGTTTTAGCATCGTAGACCACATACTATTTCAGCCATGAGGTTCATGTGCTTTGACTGTTTCAACAACAGACCTTTAAACAACAATGCTAATATGTAGTTCAAACTGTTTCAGCACTTATATATTTATGATCACGGTTAAGTACGAGAGTAATGTAAAATTATATGCAAAATAGATTAAACATATAGTAAAGAGAAGAGACGTTATATACCTTTGGAGAGATAAGATAAGGTGATAATATAAGTTTAAATGTGAGTGGAAAAAGGATGTAATGGAAGCAAAAAGTGTGAGAAAAAAGGTACATTGTAGGGTCCTAACAATCTGGTTCTCAAGTATCGCGGTGCTCTGCATAGATACATTCAGACTGAAATGGAATTTCTAGATATCTCATCCTTGGGTGAGGCCTACCGATATGCCATCAAAATCGAGCAGAAGCTCAAACAAAATACGTGGCAATTTGGGCCTGGGAACCCCTCACAACAAAATCTAGGAAAGGGTAGCCCCAACCCACCGAACAAAGGACAGAGCAAAGATGAGTAGTATCAAGACAACCAGTACAAGTCACAAGCAAAGAAGGACACCGGAAAGACAAAGAAAGATACCGGGAAGTGGTGCGACTTCCATAAGAGCCCTTGGCATAACACTACTGACTGTCGCTCAAAGAAGTCACTGGTGGTCGAAGTAAAAGCCTCTGAATCAGATGCAGATTCTGAATTCGAGACAGAACCAGAAAGGGGAAGACGGATCATTGATGTGGAACCCAGTGCCACCGTTGCTACCACCAAGATCCAGCCTGGTGAACCAGACGAGCCAGAAGAAGGAGAGTGCCTCTTCCATTCATAGATGTGGGTAAAAGGAACCTCACTGCACTTCATCGTTGACAATGGTAGCCATAAGAACCTCATCTCAGCAGAGGTCGTCAAGCGGCTGGCCCTGCCAACAACACTGCACCCACAACCCTACACCATTGGATGGCTTCGCCAAGGTAGCGATCTCCGCATCGGCCAACAGTGTCGACTGTCGTATGGCATCAAGCCCTTCAAAGATGAGGTATTGTGTGATGTTGCTCCTCTTGAAGTTTGTGATGTTCTTTTGGGCCAACCTTATTTATGGAAACATCATGCTGTATATGAGTCTAGGCCTCGTAGTGTTATTATTACTTTGAATAGGAAATTGTACAGGATACCCGAGGCAATCCCACCTAGTGCTATTTCCTTGATCTCTGCTAAGCAATGCAGGAAGGTCATCTCTCAGACGGGGAAGTTTGTCTTCTTCGTGATTCACTCTCAGAATAAGTGAAAGATCGTAGCCACATCCAGGGTCTCTGCGGCCGACCTCTCCACACAGCAGAAGCAAGTAGATAAGGTCGTGGAAGAATAATTGGATATCTTCTCCTCACCTACAGGGGTACCTATGCACTACTAGTTCAAGCACCCCATCAATCTGACCCCCAGCGCACCGCTGCCCAATGGGCCAGTCTATCATCGCTCTTTGTTAGAGAATGAGGAGATCAAGAGACAGATCCAAGAAATGCTCCACAAGGGGCACTTATTCCCTAGCTCATCACCTTGCGGGAGCCCAATCGTGCTGGTATAGAAGAAAGATGGAACCTGGCGACTCTGTATTTATTACCGAGCTCTGAATAAAATCACTGTCAGAAAATGATACCCGATTCCCCAAATCGATGACCTCCTTGATCAACTCATGGGGGCCAAATACTTCAGTAAGATTGATCTGAAGTCTGGCTACCACCAGGTCCCGATAGAACAGACAGATGTA
>JZKD02S2119370.1:90739-112920 GCA_000966675.3 Picea glauca
ATGTCAACTAAGCACTGTTTAGTGACATTTACCTGATGTCCCTTCTACAGCCATGAAACTTTGTATGGCCTCAGGTGATCAGTTGTTTCCAATTCTATCTTTTCCACCATGTCGGTCGAAACGAGATTGTCTATGCTTCCGCTATCCACAATAACCTGGCATTTCCTGTCTTTGGTCTTGCATGTGGTTCTAAAAATCCTGTTTCTTTGAACTGCATCCTCCACCTCCTTCTCGGGTGTTAATAGAACCTTACGCATCATCAATGACCTTCCGTCTTCTGCGTCTTCTTCCTCAGCATCTCGTCTCTGTGCTTGGGTGATGTGAGCTTCTCCTTTATCTGTATTCCTATCTGGACAATCAACTTCCTTATGTCCATTTTTCCCACATGTGTAACATGTGAGGATTCCTCCTCTACCCCTTCCTCTACCTCTGGTACGAGGAAAAGTATTCGCGTCAGCGTATCCTCCGCCTTGTTTTGTCTGCTGCCTTCGTTGTTCAGCGTGCTGGCCTCGCTGTGAACTTCCACCTCTTTCTGTTCTCGTCTGAGGCTTTTTCCAATCATCTTTGGATTTCTGGAACCTATCTTGAGAAACGGACTTACCTTTTAGTTGGCTCCTACCTCGGCCTCATTGTCCTTGCTTACGGCTTAGCTTTTCCTCAGCTTTTAACGCCGTCTGATACGCATCCTCTACTGTTCGGATGGTTTCCATACTCATCTCATCCTAGATATCGTATCTTAAGCCATTCATATACCTGGCTACTTTTTCATCATCGCTCTCCCGATGATGACCCGCTCTGATATTGAGCTTGTAAAATTCTTCAGTGTATTCCTTCACCGTCATCAATTTATGTCTCAGGTTCTGCATCCTCCTGAACAGTGTGATTTGATAATCCCTTGGGATGAACTTTGCTTTCATCTTCGCAACCATTCGATCCCAAATTTTAATCTTTTTCTTACCTTTGCAGCGTCTATCTGCTTGAAGCTCGTCCCACCATAATGCTGTGTGTCCCTTCAATTTGGTGACAACATGTCTGACCTTTTTATCCTCTTCGATATCCTCATAATCAAAGTAGATGTCAAGAGCTCTAATCCAATCCAACAACTCTTCTGCATCAAGATTTCCTTCATAAGTCGGAATGTCCATCTTTGTCTTTGAACTCATCCGGGCGATAGATTTCATTAATCGCTCATTTGCTGCATCTTCGGTTGGGATTTCTCCTGCTCCCTGTCCAACGTCACCTTCATCCTCGAATTCACTGGTATCTCCTACATCAGCTTTGCGCCTCTGCTTTACTCCCATATCCACAATCATAGAGCGTAATTCTTGCAGTTGTATTTCTACTTCCAGATTCTGCCCTGGCCTACCTCTTTCCATGGATGATTCCCTTTCCTCCTCTGAATCGGGTGATTGTCTATCTCTTCTCTGTGGCGGCATGGTGAATTCTCTCTTCTCCTCTGTTACAGAAAACAGAGAGATTTTCTTGCTCTGATACCACTTGACGCAAATGCACCACCCAAGCCACGTCTGCTCCACCAGGACCTTCTTTTCCCTTAGGCCCGAAGAGCTGGAATGCTCTCCAAATCCCCTATCAGGACTTTTCTCTACCCACAAAACTATCCTTATGACTCCCCTGTGTTATATCGGGAAGTCAGACCTCACTGGATCGCGAGTCCTGCACTCATGAAAATCAGATATTACAAAACCCTGAACCCCGATGGAGTGTCCACGTCACACCTTCCTTGTCTCCTGTCGGGAATTTCCCTATCGGGAAATCGGCATATGCGATGTCGCGGTTCACGGGCACCACGAATCTCCGAACCCCGAACCCCGGTGCCACCTGTCCTCTGTCCATGGAAAAGACCTGGGCCCATGCTCCCGTAGCGATTGGGAAATCGTGTTTCGGGAATTCGCGATTCCTGATGCACAAGTTCACAGAGCTTGCCAAATCCCAAACCCCAAATTTCGATGCCACTTGTCGTCGCCTCAGGGTGAGACCTAATCCTCCGACACCTGTCCTCCACTCGATGCTATCAGGAAATCGCGGATCACAACTTCAACATACGCAATGCGCTTGACTCTGGAAATCCCGAAATGTCGAACCCCGGCTCCTCGGGATCTCTCGCCACGTGTCCCTCCGATCAACGGCTCCGACCGTGTCGGGAAATCGCCGATCGCGATTTCAGTTGCAAGTGTTTTTCACTTTGGGAAACCCCGATGGGTTAAATACTGACTTCTTTCTGGATGTCTGACGCGTGTCCTCGCTATTGGACGGTTCTGATCGCCCGTCGGAATATCGCGGATCGTGATTCCAACCTGCGTAAGTTCTATGTCCTCGGAAATCCTGAATTCCCGATGGAATGAACCCCAACTCTGATCCTGATGTTGACACGTGTCCTCTTGATATCAACGAATGAGATCCTTTCGGGAAATCACGAATCACGATTTCGTTCTACATGAGTTTCAGGACCACGAAAACTCTGATATTCCGATGAGCCAAATCCCGATAACTCCTCCTCTGCTTGCTGGGGCTTAAACCCTGCGCAACTCCACACGATCTGATGGATGGAGGGATTTTGTAAATCTCTTCGGTGAATCCTGACCGTCGATTCCTCCCTCTCGGGGATCTCCTAAGAACGACTAAGTGTTTCTTCTCAGCACTTGTTTTCTGAAGTCTGCGCTTGCAGCTCCTGCTCAAACCTTCCTTGGCACAACTCTTGTGCTTTCTTTCAACTATGTCACGAAGGTACTATACCTCCCAAGCTTTTCCACTCTGATTCCTTCAAGGAAAGCTCACACACACTCTTCGTGCTCGACTTTCAATAGCTCCCTGAGTGTTGATCCTTTCAGACTCTGTGTACCTCCAACAACAATAGTCTCTACCTTATTTTGCTCAGCTTAACTACTGAGACCTCTGACTCCGCCTGTGCACCCTTCACACGGCTTCCACAAAAACCCTATAACTTCTGGATGAATGAGAATAAGCGTTTAACTTCTGAGCCTTCATCAACGCACTCTATGCGGATGAATTCAACTGCACTCTATGAAGGAATCTCCTGACTCAGACAGAGAAACAATTGAAACTAATTCTCTTCTCTCAAACTTCAGTTTAAACCCTGAAATCACATGCACAACATATTCAAAGCAAATGCATAACCAGAAACAAACATTCATAAGCACATGAACAAATACACACAGAGAAACAACACCAGGCATGAGTTTGAATCAGAATTTCATTCTATTAATTCAACACTGTACATGGGTGTTCTTCACAAAGTTCTCTGCTTGCTCCTCTCTTCTGAATGCTTCTGAATAATCTGAATGAATATGAATAATGTACAAAGGAGGGTGTCTATATCCATTTTCCCTCTCGAACTCTAAACTGTCTAATCTAGACTTAAACATCTATCTACCTGTATTAAATCTATTAAATGCCTCCTATCTAATTCAGACAAGAGCGTATGGCTCGAGGTCTGATACAACATACAAAAGGAATTCTCTCATAAATGGTGCATTTATACATTGGCGCATTCTCTTGTTTGAAAATTCAAAAAGTTTCGGCTGGTCTTGTCCAGCTGTTATTGTCTTTCATGCTGGCTCGCTTGTCATGGGCGATGCTCCTGCATCAAGTTTCCTCTCCAACCTAAATCAAGGCTCTAGTCCTAGACTTGTCGGTGTACCCTACAAAACATAAAGTCTCAAATATTTTATTTAAACGTTTATTTTAGTGGCTGTTTTTAAAGTCATAGGAGATGATAATGAAACCAATGATGTTTTATAGTGATGAAAAGAAGAACATGCAAAGTGATTAAAACAATACTACTTCTTCAAAAATAATTTACTTTAACCAACTTTTCAAAATTTCTTTCTAAGATCTTTTGAAAGAAAACTGAAAACAGGCTTTCACTCGACTACGAGCTACTTATTGTCCTAAGTCAATTAGCTAAGAACTTATGAAAATGAAATTGTTTCTGAGAATCTGTGCATACACTTGACTACTTAAGCAAACAAAGAAAATATCTACTTTTTTTTTATTGTGCCTCAAAAAACAATAAAAACTAAAGCTGGAAGCTTTCTCCTTTTCGGAAGCAAAAATGGTAAAAAAACCAAGACAAGACAAGGCCAATAAATTTTTCTGGCCAACCACTGACCATAGGGAGATACTGACAACCAAGAAGGCAGATCAAACTGACTCACTATCTCATCAAAAAACCTAACAAAGGAATAGAAGAATACTTTGAATGAAAAAGCAAGCCATAATAGAGTCCAAACCTAGGCTAAGATGCTATGACAAAGACCACATTTAGACAAGAAAGACCCTGGGAAGTAAAAACTTGACAGGGAGGAGGATGACTGCCTCCAAAAACTTTTCTGGATAGGTACGCAACTGTCTCTTCAATAGATAGCGTGCATACACGGGCTGTAGAAGGGCAGGGCGCGTGTGCACATGGGCATGCCCATTGCAGGCCGCGTGTGCCTCTGAAATCCTTCAAAAAAAAGAAAAGAAGTAGTTAAGCTTCAACATAGGATACTAGTATTGAACACCAACACCCCTTAAAGGTAAAAAAAAAACTTACTTTGATGCAAAGAGGCAAGAAAAACATAGCAAAACAAAGCTAATCTTGAGGTTTTTACCTGACTATGGACTGCTCAATCAGAGACCTAGAAGGACCTAGAAGATCCCTGAGAAGGATCACTTCTGCAGGGGAGAGGATGACTGCCTCTTCCTGAGAAGGATTTGCTGGGTTCTCAGACACGCAGTTAGCACTTCATCAGTAGGCATACATACGGGGGATGACTAAAGGCAGGGCACGTGCATACACGTGCGGTCCCACTACAGGGTGCATATACCTCTTAAGACTCTAAAAAACAAAAAAGAAATAGTCTGGTAAGCAGAGCAGGGAATACTAGTATTGAGAACTAGAACCCCTGAACACTCAGACTTCTTGCAGAAACTCAAAAAAGGCAGTAAAACCAATTTCAAAATACCTAATAAAAAATCCCCAAAGAACCCTTAGAGACTCCCCAGTATGGTCGCCAATTTTGATGTGAGTGGAAAATCCTGCTTATGGACTTAGCATTGAAGGGATCTAATCATGCATGTAGAAACTGACCATTTAAAGGCCTCTACTTTTTCCTATTCTCCCAACATAAAACCCCACATTCATGCAATAGAAAGGTGCAAACAAGATTAGGTAACTCTACATTAAATCCTTCGTTTGATGTCGATCCCTTCACTTTCACTCACTCCTTGACTGCAAGCCTCCTCCCAAAGCTAACCTGCATTCACACATAGACAAACAGAGAGTTGGAAACATGCATTTCATATACTAATTGCTGGGTTAGATGTGACAATATCATAAAATAAATACACAATTTGAACACATGATATGGTGGGACGAAAAAAGTATTCCTTTTTGTATTAATCTTCACAAGAGTAAACTTACAATATGTGGCCGACACTGCTCCTCGAACCTGGTCCTGGGCTCCTCTTCACAATGCACCAACTACTCAACCTCTCAATACAATTGCAGGAAATTGGAGCAAAGGAGGGATAAATTTGGGCAGAGTTTCTATACTCTTCTTCTTCTCCCTTTAAATGGGACCCCTACCCCTTCTTTTATAGGTAGTTATCCGGTTGAATGACTGGCCATAGGCAGTCAAATGGTTTTAGAAATTTCTCGAAACTCTGTTTCCTGTCTGCAACTTTCCATTTTTCATGCTTTTGTCAGTATACACGGGCTGTAGAAGGCCTGGATGCGTATTGATGTGTGAATACACAGGTTGTATAAGGCCAGGGCATGTGTGGCTCAAAAAAGAGGGCTTTTTAGAAGATCTTGGCTCAAGAAAATGACAAATAGTAGGGCCTGAGGCCAGGTACGCAGGCTGGGTGAAAATTAGGCTTATAATAGAAGGATCCCACCGCTTCACTTCCTCCCCGAGTTCAACCTCCTTGTGCACTGTGCGAGAGAGAAGGACACCCCACAAATCGATGTCATTCCCTCCCCGAGTTACGTAATATGATCCTACTCCCTCTAGAAACCACATCGCTTGTCACTTCACCAAGCACACATAGTACCACCACAACATCCCCTGCTACAAGCAACAAAGGGCTACGAACCAAATTTGCATGTGCCATCTGTTTAGAGTATGGCCACTACACTCATCATTGCCCTGTGCTACCTCAATTTTTACAGACGCTAACAACAGTACGCCAAAATTTTCAGCAAGACCCCTCTCCACCCACGTCATCAAGTACTCGAGTCACTAACATCCATAATGTCACAACCTTAGTCAATGAACGGATGAGGTTCCCTTTCTCTCTTTGTGAATCACTTGATAATTTCACATACCGGTGTCCTACGATCATTGAATACAGGTGTTGTCAAAAGGCCCTTATTCGAAATCCTCCAACCACCTCACTTCCCATGATGCAAGTGATTCCCCCTATTCCATCTCCATATATTGTCCACATCATATCCCCTAAACCTGAGTCACTTCCTAACCCTCCATGGTTCATGGATAGACTATATGAGGATTTTCCCCCAAATCCCCCCAATTCTTCGGTTCATTTCCCTCAAGAAATTTTACCCCCAACCACAGTTTCTAACCCACAGTGTCTATACATTTGGTTTATGTCAAGTACGCCATTGCACCATAGTTGCAATACCCCCTCTACATATTCACCACATGAAGATAATCACGTGGTGAAAGTCACCAATGTTCCTTCCCCAGACCCCCTATATTCTCACATTTTCCACTGCGACGAAGATATCCTCGAGGAACTAACTACTCCCGATTTCCCATGGAATGTGCTCCATCATAGAGAAATTTTTCTCTCACAGGAAGTCTTTGAACCTCTTAGCCAAGGCTTCATATGTGCAATCAAAACCAAGGATTTTATTCCATTCGGGCATATAGACTAGTTCAAAAACCCTATCCCTGCCCCATATGCTTTTGAAGAAGGCAACATGGCCAACATTTCCTCCATTGTCAAAATTGACATTTCCATCAAACTAGGAATCATAGAGGAAATCACCATTGGCGGTGCATGCTCCCCTGAAGAACTCACAACTTACAAATCTCTCTTTCAGGAATACTGAGATATTTTTGCCTGGTCATACATGAAGATGCCTGGCCTCAATCCTTCTATCATCGAACATCGCATCGACACATGGCCATATATCACACCTGTCCATAAAAAACAATTCCCACTACACCCATCCAAAGGAGCAGCTATCAAAGCCAAAATTGAAAAACTACGCACTGCAAGGTTCATATACCCCATCACATACATGTCATGGGTTTCCAACCCTGTCCCTGTTAACAAAAAATAGGGCACTATTCGCGTCTGCACTGACTTTCGCGATTTCAACCATGCTTGTCCCAAAGACAATTTCCCTAGCCCTTTCATCGACCAAATTATCGATGACTGTGCAGGCCACGAGGCTCTGTCCTTCATGAATGGTTTCTATGGCTACTATAAAATCTAGATCCATCCAGCAGATCAGTGTAATATCACATTCACTACCCCATGGGGTACTTTTGCTTATCATGTCAAGCCTTTTGGACTCAAGAACATAGGTGCGATGTTGGCCCTCGACCAATTTTTGGGACTTTGATAGGCTGGTCGAAGACGGAGCACCCAGGCAAAGTGGAGATCGCAGGATCTCACCTATTTTGTGGGATTTTAGGGTTTATGTAACGAGTATGGGATGTTGGCCCATGGGTTTACCCATGTCTAGGCCCTTTTTGTAATGTATAAATAAGTAGCTAAGGGTGTAAGTTACAGTTAACAATTACAGTTATTAGAATTGGCTTAGTGCAAGAGGTCATTGGCTTAGTGCATGACTAGGGTATGCTAAGACTTGCAGATCTAAGTGCAAGTGACTGTGTAAGGCTTTGTGCCGTGACCTGATTTTGAGGAAGGTGGTTCTAGCACGCTGTGCACAGATCACCTATCCAGTGCAGAGTGAGATCGTTGCTCTGTTCATGTAAGAAGATTGAAGGAGACTAATAAAGAAGAAGAAGAGTTGGTGGATGTAGCCCCACACTAGGGTGAACCACGTATATCATGTGTCGATGTACTTTGTGCAATATTGTTCATGGTGTTTTTTTTAATCTATTTTCTTAGTGCATTATCATTGATGAATGATAGATATATCTATGAATTCTTAGTGCTTTATGATGTGAATGAATGTTAGATCTGAGCTTATGCTAAGTGCTTATAAGTGTTTGATCTGTTTATTACAACGTTGTTCTGTATTTAGGGTTTGATCTGCAATGTGAATAAGAATCATAACTTAATGTATATTGTTGGCTAAGTGCTCTATTAAGTGTTTTGATCACAGATCTGTGTCCCATCTAGGTTGTAGACACCTGAATCTTGCAACCCCCCCTGCCTCTTCCTCGGGTGAGACTTCATCTGCTTCGTAGGTTTTGCCGAAAGGGCCAGTAGTTAGGGTTTTTTTGGTGCATTATTGAAGTGTTGAACCTAGGGTCTACCTCTATGCCAACAAATGGTTCCGTTGTCGGGACCTAAAATTGTGATTGCTGGGAACTGGAGAAAAGAGGAATCTCTGAGCGTAGATCTGCTACTGTAGTGCGCAATATTCTACTTGACTTGTGGAACTCTGTGCTAAGAAAGGAACTGGATCTGAAGAAAAGAGGTAAGATCCTAAAGCATTGTGATTTGATAAAGGTAAGATAAGTGGAAATTTTCACTTCGAAAGTATGAATCTAGGCATGTTTGATAGATTTTGTCCTAGTCTGAAAACTAGGGCATAACTAGAAGAAAGCAGATTTGATTTGAATAGATTTGATATAAATGGTGAAAGATATGTTATTCCTATGCATAGAAATAATTTTTGGACTAACAAGTGGGTGCAGGAACCTAGAATGAATTTTTGTAGATTACAGGTCCATCACTGTGATCCTAGTGTGCAGTACAGGAAAGGTTGGGGATCATTTAAGAGAAAGAGAGGATTGACATTGTGTTATAACTACAGAAGATCATGACATCTTGCTAAGGAATGCCCTGGCGTAGGTCCTATTTGTCTTTGTTGTAAGGATGTTGGTCATGCTATTTTGGATTGCTCTAGAATGATTGCTAAAGTTGAAAAGATGAACCTGAGACAAGAAGACTATGAAGAAGGTTAAGAAACTAAGGATATGTTAGAGAACTAGAAAGAATTAGAGACTATGTTATTACAATTGAAAGAAACACTGAATGATCATAAAGACATCAGTTTACCAGAGATCTTAAAAGAGAAGCAGTGCATAGAAATAAGAATAGGAGACTTCGACATAGATTATGTTTTGGAGGAGGAAACACATGTGAATATTATTCCAAAAAGCACTTGGGAAATTTTGGGAAAGCTTGACATGATTCCTTCATTGGGAAGGATAGGATTGTTTAAAGGAAAGATGATAACCCTATGTGGAAGAGTTACTAATGTACCTATGATTTCCCATGGAACATTGACTGAAGAAGAATTCAAAGTCATTAAGTTTGTTAATAACATCACCCCTTTTTCACTTTTGTTAGGAAAGACCTGGATTGAGAAAGATCAGATCCGAAGGAAAGAAAAGGAAGAAGCTACAGAACAAAAAAAGAAAGAATTAAGGGACTTCATAGCTAAGAAAATAGAGCGACTAATACAAGAACAAGAGGACAATTTGAAGCAACTGAAGGCCAGAGACTTAGCTGTCGAAGTTGAAAGAACACAAGAAATCTTGAAAAACTTGTCCATGCAGGAGAGAAGAGCACCCACCCCGGAAATAGTAAGAGAAGAGGTATTATATTCGAACCCTTTGAAAGATCCTCAGCAGTGCGAAGTCACTTTACTAGGAGAAGATAAGAATAAAAATGGAAAGAGGAATCCAGAGACTCAGATCACAAGAAAGAAGGCAAGAAAGCTCAGTAAGAAGAAAGCAAAGTTGGAAAAAATCCAGGAAGTTCTAGAGAAGACTTTGCAGAAAGCAGGCTTACAAAACTTGAACCTCGACGGAATAGAAGAACAACACAGAATGAAACTTTGCCATGATGAAGTTATATGACCATTGGAAGCATCCCGACCATTAGAATGATGCTATGGAATAGCTAGAAACATAGTTATTGCTAGAAAGATCGCCGTTGGACCATTGAGACCGCGCCATAACGGATGGATTCATATTGATTAAGGCATTTCGACCTGTTGAGGGAATCCATTATGACATTACTTATTTATTATGTCGAATTCCAAACTGGGACCACTTTTGCAACGTGAGATATTCAAGCTAACACAGAATTGATCGTATACCATGCTGTACTATCTAGACCTCACCATAGATTCGATTACCTTGAGTGTCCATTCGCCTACCCAAGTTATTTGATTACGAGAATGCATGTCGGGCGACCTTAGCGCAATAGAGAAATATGTAGTTGAGATCTTGCATGACCTCATGTCTGGAAAATTCATGTCTATAGGTATACAGGCATCGTCGATGGGTGGATTGCAAGCATCTGCCTCGACTGGATGTTGGTCTAGCTGAATTGCCACTGAGAAAAGAAGCAATCACCGTGATGATTTAGCAAATGTGAAGCAGATCCCGTCGGTATTTCCCAACTACATCCCACCTTTGGCTGGTGTGGTTAGTCATGACAACGTCCCGCATGATTTTGAGTACACGCTCATCACTGCGTACCTCTTGAAAGGGATAGGCACAATTGGACCATAGTTGGGACTAATCCCAGCTCTCAAGATCAATGATTTTAACCTGGGAGATCGAAAGAACTATGTGATGCTCGCACTGCATAGGTAACTGATGAATATGACTGGGAAGAAGCCCAAGATAGTTCCCCAACCGTGGATTAAAGAGATCATGCGGTTGACGATCTTAAACGTGATGAAGATACCCCACTTCAACAGACATCATGAGGTTAACACGTGCGTTAAAATCCTCCTGTCGTGCTACCATGGAGGTTATATATGGTTGGATAGGCACATCACTATGGATATCACACTGATCCACCTCATTACTAGACTAAGCATGCGGGGACCAGGCCCTCATAAATTCTACCTAGGAAAGACGTCAGATCGCTCATTGGCGAAACGAATAAAGGAAGCCTAAGACGATGTAGAGAAGGGAAAGCGAGGCTACAAGGTAACATCCATATAGGATGGAATAGTGCACCTATCTTATCAGCTGATCGCTGGAAAGATCGTCAGAAAGAACCGACCGACACAAGTCACAAGGTTAGTAGTCGACCTCATAGGGAAGTGTGTCGAAGGGATGCATATGAAATGGGTGAGCTACCTTGTCAACGAGTTGGAGAAGGACTGTCACGAAGTGCAGGACCAAGGCTATGAGTTTCAGTTCAAATGGTTTCTGATTTTAATCGCATTTGTTTCTTGGGAGATTCCGAAGGGAGCGACATTCCCGGAGGTCGAGCCATCAAAACCATTGGCTGCGAGGTTTACCACCTTATGGTATACGAGCAATATGGTGAAGCAATGGAAATCAAATGTGGTGTTCCATGCTTACTACCTACAACTCAAGCGAACCATTGAATCATTCCCCTGAATGACCCTGAACACCTTGCACATGTGCATGCTGCTAGCAAAGTTACGCATAGATTGCCACTTCATATACATCACTACGCACAAGGATGAAAGTAAAGAGGAGCTGCAATATTACTACAAATTGACCGAAAGGAGATAACCAAGGAATGGCTAGCCAAATTCCTTATACCGGTCAGAGATGCAGAACTCTCCAACCTCGATATCATCAAAAGTTGTTTGGTCACCCAAACTGAGTATGATGGACCGAGAAATGAAAATGAAAATAAGGAGAAGAAGGAAGTGCAAGACACAAAGAGTGAGGAGAAGGACAACGCATCGAAGGAAACTGCACCCGACTCACCTGCAGGAGGAGGCGATGAAGTAAACTGAGATGAGAAAGGGGAAGAAGACAAGCATAGCAAAGGAAAAACTACACCACTGAAGGATGCCCTTATAGAGGCTGAGATGTCAAAGAAAAGGAAGGTTTCTTTGGAGAAACCCTCAGCACAAAATAAATCTTGAGCCAATAAGCCTCAGTCATAGAATGTGCTCACAGTGGACGATATCCAACTCATCATCACAACTGTAGAAGATGCCTTAGAGGATATCCTGTAGATACATGAAACAAAACAAGAGACACTCTACGAAATAATTGAGAAAGAACTGAAGGACATACAACAATCCCTCTACTCGAGTCGTGCAATGTCTACTGCGCTGTCGTCATCAGAGAATGTAGAATTGGGAGATGAGCCCACCCAGTTACGCAGATTAGTAGATGCAACAGAGACTCAAATTTGTCGAGTCCAAGAAGAAAAGGAGAAGGCCACAGAGGCCTTGAAGCAAGAAAAGGAGGAGACCTTAGAGAAAATTCGAGTTTCACAACAAGAAAAAGATGACATGAGAGCGAAGGTCGAGGAGGATAGAGAGAAAGTCTAGAAAGAGAAAGACCAGTTGCTCATAGAGCAGACTATGGTCAAGAAAGCTGTGACTAGAGCACTTCGCTCTGTGCCAGGCTTGGCATAGATGGAAGAAGAGACAACCAAGAGCCAAGTGGGGAAGCTCCCTGAGGCCATTCAAGAGCTTCAAGAAAGAGAAGCAAAGTTAGAACTTCAAGTAGTGCCGAGCACTCTGCAAGAAGTGCGGGATTGGAGGGAAGAGACTGCTAGGAGTGCAGTATAAATAATCAGGGCATTGGCCTCAGACTGTAAGAAATTAAGTAATTGTAGTGTGTAGACCTATGAGTGCCTTGCTGAAGACCCAGAGCTGAGGACATGGGAGACAAAACTCTAGGAGGTGAAGCAACATACATTGATTGTGTAAGTGCAGATGAAGTTGCTTACTGCAATTGAAAAGATGAAGAGGTCGCAGGAGTAGTGCGCAGTTTAGCAGCAGGTCACTGCCATCTAGAGCAGAGTTATGGAGGTGACACAGAGACTCCAGCTGGTTCAGGATGAAGCCTTCACACTTTTTGAAGAGATTAAAGGACAAGGCTCACAGTTGGAATAAGTGGTCGCAACAGTGGAACATCGCCTGGAAGGGCCTATCACTAAGCAAGTCAGTCATTAGTTCGCCGAGGAGGAGGCTCTGGCGAAGTAGTAAGTCAAGGCCTTCAAAGCAATATTACCCATATCAGAGTGACTCAGGGAAAGTCACAGGTGACTGTTGGGGGCTTGTTGGCCCTGGACTATGTTTTGTGGAAACATTGTTCATGTTTGACCATTTTTGGGACTTCAACAGGATGTTTGAAGATGGAGCGCCCAGGAGAAGCAAATATCGCGGGATCTCACCCATTGTGTGGGATTTTTGGGATTTTAGGGTTTATGTAATGGGTATGGGATGTCGGCCGATGGGTTTACCCATGTCTAGGCCCTTTTTTTAATGTATAAATAAGTATCTAAGGGTGGAATTTATAGTTAACAGTTACAGTTACAGTTACTAGACTCAACTTAGTGCAAGAGGTCATTGTCTTAGTGCATGACTAGGGTATGTTAAGACTTGCAGAGCTAAGTGCAAGTGATTGTGTAAGGCTTTGTTTCGTGACCTGATTTTGAGGAAGGTGGATCTAGAAAATTGTGCATAGATCACCTGTCCAGTGCAGAGTGAGATCTGTGGCTCTGTGCTTGTAAGAATATTGAAGGAGACTAATAAAGAAGAAGAGTTGGTGGATGTATCCCCACACTGGGGTGAACCATGTATATCTTGTTTCGATGTTCTTTGTGCAATATTGTTCATGGTGTTTTTGTATCTATTTGCTTAGTGAATTATCCTTGATGAATGATAGATAGATCTATGAATGCTCAGTGCTTTATGATGTGAATGAATGTTAGATATGAGCTTATGCTAAGTGCTTATAAGTGTTTGATCTGTTTATTACAACGCTGTTCTGTATTTAGGGTTTGATCTGTAATGTGAATAACAATTGTAACTTAATGCATATTGTTGGCTAAGTTCTCTATTAAGTGTTATGATCACAGATCTGTGTTCCATATAGCTTGTAGACACCTGAGTCTTGCAAGCCCCTACCTCTACCTCGGGTGAGACTTCATCTGCTTCGTAGGTGTTGCTGAAAGGCTGGTAGTTAGGGTTTTGTTGGTGCACTGTTGAAGCGTTGAACCCTAGGTCTGCTCTTGTGCCAACATGTGATGTTCCAATGGGCCATGACTTATGTTTTCCATGATTGCGCTCGCATCATCCTCACTTACTTGTATGACCTCACTGCTCGATCCAAGAAACGAACTCAACATCTAGATGACTTACGAGTTGTCTTTCAATGGCGTCGTCAATACAATATCCGCTTAAATCCCCTCAAGTGTGTATTTTGCATCACCAATGGATGCCTCCTTGGGTTCATCATTTCCCAGCAAGGCATCACTTTGGACCCCCTCAAAGTCCAAGATATCACATAAATTCCACCACCTCAGAATTTATGCCAACTACAGATCCTATAAGGCAAATCCAACTTTTTTTGATGCTTTGTCCTAGATTACGCCACTCACGCCCATGGTTTCCTTCATTTATTGTGTCATGATATCCCATTTCAATGGTATGAACATGCCCAAACCTCTTTTGATGATTTAAAGAATAAATTCTCCAACACCCCTTTGATTAGTCCACCTGACTATGATCGTGACTACATCCTCTACTTATTGGCCTCAACTATCTCAGTAGTAGGAGTTCTTGTCCAACTAGGGGATGATGGCCGCAAACATGTTATTTACTACATTAGTAAAAACCTTTTAGGACCACCCATGAAATACAATCATGAGGAGAAACTCGCCCTCCCAGTTCAAAAACTGCGTCATTATATATTGCTTCGCACTACCAAAGTCATGGTAGATTCCAACCCCATGTAGTACTTGCTTAGTTGATGAAAAATTAATGGAAAATTTTCCCGATGGATCATCATCCTTTAGGAATACGACCTAGAGTTTTCAACTCCCGAAAGGAATAAAGCACTCGTTCTCGTCGAACTCATCATGATGTTTCCCTTATATACTACAAGTTCACCTGTCAATATGTATTTTCCCGATGAACATCTCTTCTACATCCCCTCATATGACCCCTGGTATGGTGACCTCCTCATCTACCTTTGGACACAGAAGTTTGGGTCTCACCTCTCTCGAGATGATCGTCGACACACTCTCCATCAGGCCCCTTTCCACCTCCTCATTGGTGACATTTTGTATCAACACGGGGTTGACAACATACTCCATCGATGTTTGACCATCGACGAAGAAGACAAAGTCTTGAATTATTTCCATAATTACGCCTGAGGTGGCCACCTCTCAGGGATGTCCACCGCCCAAAAAATCATTTGAGACAAATGCTTCTGGCCCACATTGTTTCATGACTGCATCCACGTTGTCATGCGATGCGACAAATGCCAACTTTATGCAAACAAAGCACGAGTGCCACCTACTCTTCTACATCCAATCATCACTGTCGGCCCCTTCTGCAAATGGGGCATTGACTTCGTGACTTGCAACCCTCCATATAGAAATGGACACAAGTACATCGTCGTGGCTGTCGATTACTTTACCAAATGGGCCAAAGCCATGCTTACCTTCAACAACACCGCTGACACAACAACATGTTTTTTCTTCAACCACGTCATTACCTGCTTTAGAGTCCCACTACAGTTAGTCTTCGATCACGGTAAACACTTTTATAATGTGATATTCGTCAAACTCTCCTCAAAGTTAGGCTTCTCCCACGAGTTTGCCTCCATATACTACCCTCAGTCCAACAGATAGGTCGAGGCTGTTAACAAACTCCTCAAAACCATGTTGCAGTGCACTGTTAACAAACATAAGATGAGCTGGCATCATATGTTGTTTTCATCATTACGGGCTTATCACATGACAGTAAAAACTGCCACTGGTTTTACACCATTTCATCTCGTCCATGGGATTGAATCCACCCTCCCCATCGAGTGCAAAATTTCCACCTTATGCATTGCCATCGAGCTATTACCTGACACTACTCCAATGAAGTAGTGCTTGTTGAACTTAGAGTTGTTGGATGAAGATCGTCGCTCTTCATTACAAAATAATGAGGCAGCTAAAAAATGGTTGAAGGCCACCTTCGACCACCATGTCAACCTTCGCTCATTTAACAAAGGAGATCTTGTCCTAGCCTAGGATATCACTCACGATACTCTCGGTCATGGGAAATTCGAGTCATTATGGCATGGAACCTACATCATCCAACACTGCCTCACTAAAGGTGCATACATCCTGACCTCTCCAAAAGGATATCCTCTTAAAGAACCCGTCAACGGGTTGTACTTAAAGAAATTTTACACCTGAGCGTAGTCATTCTACACTAGGATTTTTCTTTTTTGTACACATTTGTAGAGTTTTCAGTCTTATTTTTTCCCTCCGTGCCTTATGTATGATCTACCATTTGTGTTATTTATAGATTTCTCCTCCATCAACCTACCACATTAGTTACGCTGACGGAGCTAGCCGTCGGACATAGAATCTCTCTTTAGCCTCTTAGGCCTTCTATACCCCCTCACATGAACTGCTCCACTCCAGCAGCATATGTTTGGGCTCAGCAACCAACAACCAAGAAAAATACGCAACTTTCATTGGCCTCCTCACCAAGGCCAGTCACCGCCACATTCGTCACCTTAGCATCTTATTAGATTCCCATCTTATCGTCCTGCAGTTCAACAATGTGTACCATGTCCGTGAACCTTGCCTCTTTCGCAAATACCTGCAAGTTAGACTCTTATCTTGACATTTGGATTCAATTACATTTACACTTATTCCATGACAATTCAATCAAATAGTAGATAATATGGCTAACCTAGTGTTAGACTAGCATATATCACATCAAGACATTATCACACATACATAAATCATCAAAAGTCTGTCACAACATATAGATTAGACATTATAAAAAGCATCAAAAAATTATCATCATATGTGAACATCACAGAGATCATAAACATGTATATATAATGATCAATGTATCATCAATGTTTGCAAAATGGTACAAAATGTACATCGCCCGTAGGCAGGTGAGCCCCCTCATCCCTATAGGTACAAACAAAATAGGTGTCACACTACCTTATACAAAATGGGCTCGTAGGCCTATATGAATACAAAAATAGTATAGCATAGCACTGATGGTGCCTCCATAGTGCCACCACCAGGTCTTCTCTCTACAGGAGGTGGCCCCCCAGCTGGAGGTCCTCCTGGTCTAGGGGTCAGTCGTCCAATCATCACTACCCTCGCTACAACTGCTCTATGGATTAGAGTCCACAACTCGGTAGGGCCACCTACACACTGCTCTATGACTCTCGTCCTAGACGTGGGACTACCTACCCTTGGGTACGCCCTGTAATACCACCTCCAACTAGCGATGAAAATCCTCTAAATCCTTGCCAACATCTCTCTGAGGCACCTGCGATGGCCCTACACTAGGGTGGTCAAATCTACATATCTTACCAGCTCTCGTGTCATCGGTTGGCCTTGCACCAGCCTCGTCCCTCTGACGTCGCTCTCCAACCTATGACGGTCTCACTGGCCCCTGGCGAGCCGACCCTCCAACCAACTCCACCTCGCGGCCCCACATCTACAAAATCACAAACAAAGATACCATCACCATCCATCCATACATAAAAGATATTCTATACTATCAAAATCACAAAACATCAAATACACCAACATACCTCTACGGTCTCAATCCTCTCTAGGAGGTAAAACCATATCTAGGTTGTGTCAGAAGTCCAACCCACCATATGGGAACTGTAGTATAATTTGTTGCATATGGTGCCACACACGTGTCATATCGACTGTAAAATAATGGCCACCCTCCCCACCTCCATGCCATACCAAAATCAATGCCCACCTCATCAGTCGTGGCTCTCATGCATCAACCGTTGACAACAACACTCTAGGGTGCAACATGGACACCCTATCCAAAAACCACACTACCAATATCGAACCAAAGGAAAACTCACCAGAGTCGGTGACCCTACAACGGTTAAGCTATCCCATCATCTTGGTGTGCAATATCAAGCCCCGGGAAAAATGATCTCCACCTAATGCTCTCTACATAATCCTCAGGTGGCCACCATTGATCTGATAAGTAGCTAAGGATCCATATATCCTCACGATCATCGCTACGATGCAACGATGCACGAGTGCATCCATCACCTCAATTCGAATGACCAAACCTAACATAAAGTTTGGCCCCAAACAATACCTCTGTTCTAAGTCTGCAAAGTGCACATCCCTTGGAAACTGGGGATCAACAGGCAGGTCCCTCCCTCGAAAAGGGAGCTTGGTCAAGAAATAGACATCCTCCATCACAGAGAATGTCAGTTTCTACCCCCGCACAATGAAGCACTACAACTCGATGCTCCACATAGAAATCAGATACTGTAGCAGGTACTCCTACACCCATATCAGTGGGTAGTCAAAGAACTTTAGTATCCCACAGGCTTCCAAAGGTCCCTGAACACCCGAATCATCTCTCACCGCCTCCCTGAGGCACTCCCAGTCCCTCTCCCTCCAATGGACTGGCATCCTGAACTAATCACCCACATTCACACAAAAAACACTTGATCAACCATCACTATTCATAAACAAAAACTTTCAAAAATACAAGTTTTTTCAAACCCCCCCAACTTTGCCTCATGTGCGCGACTGTCACCCCCCACAGGTGCACACATATGCACACCTGTTCTTCGCACCGTTGTGCATCAATGCACAACCATCGAAGAAAAAAATGTGCATCAATGGGCATATGTCAGACCCATAGGCATGAATTCATGCACACTTGTTCGCTACACAGCCGCGCACTAGTGCATAGCTATCAAAGAAACAATTGCGCACAGTGCCCACCTGTACTTCGAACAAGCGCACATCCAATGCACACCTATTTTCCTCACTCACATGCTCCCATGCACAACTGTCTTCAACACAACTACACACCTCAACTTAGGTATCCTTTGATCACCTACGCACTTGGGGGCCCACCCTTACATAAACCCATAGTACAACCATCCGTATGACCCTGCCCAAAAAAGAAAACCTAAATACTATGCAGGAGGATGAGACCACTAACCTGGCTCTTGAAAATCCTGGATCGGCTAGCTTGAACTCCTGTAATCTCCAAATCTCTTCTAAAAACCTCTCATCAACTCACTATGGCAACAGGTACAAATGATGTGGCATTGTGGGCCCCACAACTATATATAATACCTTTTGCCAAACTTCCATGCTCAATTACAAGAGCTCAGAGCATCCGTTTTTTGATCCGTCTTCAACCACGGGATCAGGATCCCGCCACCTACACAGTCACATTCCCTGGGTCACCATCCATCCTCAGCCCCGGGGGATTTTTGTTTTTTCACATCACGCCCCAGGTACACATGCTCATGTTCAAAATTATCAAATAACTATTATATGTTCTTTATCTTTTGATATTGTTCACATCGGGTATTCGGTTTTCATGTGTGTAGGTACTTGGTCATCACACACCAACGCAACACCTTTAGGTATATGATCGACATTGGGATGTAGTCATTCCCTATGAATATCAATTTCATCTCCCAGTCACACCCTCCGACATTTTCCAGTAGGATCCTCACATCCGGGTCTAAAGTACTATCACCTCCGTGGAATTTCAAGTACTGTCACCCAGTAGCTGTAACACACCCATTACGACATAATAATTTTTTTTTGCCTTTTCTCAAGGGACAAAATCCCTGAATTCCTATGGGGGCTTAGCGTAGGCTAGCTCTTCCCTTTTCCACCTCCATGTGATCGTCAGTTATGACCATCGGCCAAACAACTAGGCACATTTTCACATTTCATGACTCAGCGATATAAGCGAGTCGAGTCTTTCGACTCTGCAAACCCCAAAATGCCGAAATGCCGAAAAGGATTCGATCAACAATTAGCCCCTTGGGCTATGCCTTGGCCCGTATGACCACTTCTCATAAGACCACAGTCTTATTCCCTTCGGGACTTATCAATACGAGAGACCGACCTCTTGTCAACGAGACTCCCGAATTCCCGATTTTCGATTTCCCGAAATGGCCTTTGTCACATTAGCCCTCCTAGCTATGCCCTAATCCAGGTGACCACTCCTCATAAGACCTCCATCCTATTTATTTTAGGATTTATCAATACAAGAGCCTGACCTCTTGTCAACGGGACTCCCGAATTCTCGATTTTCGAAATCCTGATGGACTCTTCCTTTCAGGATTTTCCCTGAAAACCTAGATTGCTGCCATGTGTCCTCCCTCAGATGGATGGTCCTCATCATTTCGTGATTTCGCGACTTGTGACCCCCAGTGACACAAATCCTCTGTCAATTCGAATCCCTGATATCTGAAATACCGATGGACTCTCGATCTCCGCCACGTGTCCTCCACGAATGGATGGTCCAGATTGTTTCAGGACTTCGCCAGGTGCGAAGTCAAAATGATCACCTTCCTCTTTTGTTTCCCGATGTCCGAGTCCCCAAAATGGGTGATCTCGCGACATGTGTCCTCCCTTAATTGGATGGTCCAGATCTATTTCGGGACTTCCACCATGGAGTGTCCCGATCTCTTGTCCTCAAGACCTCCAAAATCCCAAATTCTGAAATCCCGATACCAACTCCTCTTTCGGGAATTTTTCCTCTGTTCATGAAGGCTTAACCCTCATGCATCTCCTGAGAGATCCAACGGCTGTCAAGTTTTCTGACTAAGATATAACAGTTCAGATCTGTCTCGCACTGTGCACTCTCCTACTGCTCCCTGTACGTGGAAAACCAATGGTCTAGATATCTTCCTTTCTGCCACAGAGCACATCGAGGTTTTGGGTACTGGGATTTCATGACTTGCGATGATGATGTTTCTTTCCCTTTGATTCCCCAAGTGCCAAAATGCCAAAACGCTTACCGACCGCCACGTGCCCTTATAAAAGGATGGTCCAGATACTCCCACGGACTTTGGGGATCTATGGTACCGATTTCTTTTCTACTCACGAAGATAAAAGAAAAGGGTTGAGGCATTTAATGCCCTCATTTATTCCTCCAATATAATGGTCATGACTGACCACAGATCTTTCGACAGGATCTCATTCGTCAATCGATACTTATCCCTATGCTACCATTTTGGGATTTCACGGATTGGGGTTTCGGGAATTGCAAGTGTGAGAGGACTCACGCTTAGATAGCCCAGGTGTTGAAATGACAAAATGTTGGGATTTTAAGAGGCCCATTCTTCCTCGTACAGGATGGCTAAGACTTGCACCACCAAATCCTCTTTCAGGTTCTTGTTAAGCTTTCCAAAGAGGGTATCTCTGTGGAGAGATCTATTCCGGGTATTCCTGGAGATGAATAAGGGAATATATTTCCCGAGAACAGACTTGAAGTCTAAATTAGATCAATATACACATATATAGATATTTATAAAACATAATCCATATGTAGTCTTTCCATTACAAGCATGCAACCACCATTTCTGGTCAAAACACCACACATACAGTCTTATACTGAAACCATTTATAACTGCACAGACTATGATCATAAATGTCAGAATATACATTTCAAGATGAAATATGTAAAGCACTTATAAAAAATAACACCAGATGTGATTGCAACTGCTGAGAGGGGTGCTCGTTTCCACCCAACCATAGGCTCAACGACTCCCAATGGATTTACCACTAGCCACCCCCAAGCTGAGACCACGATGTTGCGAGACTGAGTCTCTATTCGCCAGTCACCGAGAATGAAGGTTACTCTCCTTCTTCTTCGTTATCACTCACTCTGTATTTTTCCAGAGTTCTTTTTCCTTCTCCTCTTCCCTCGCATATGCCCCTTGATCGCACACTCTTCCTGCCTTTTCTCTTTTTGGCGAGGTTGCGTGTGGCACGATCTTCCTCACGGTGGTCAGGTCTGAGGACTCTACGGATGGGCGGTTCACCCCCATCCCTCATTACTCATGAGGATCCATTTACCTACTAACCTAGCAAGTCATTTAATTTGGGGCCAGCGAGCCGCTCTTGGTTCTCCGGGCTAGTGAAGTCCAAATATGGTATTGGTTTCGGTGGAAGTTAACGCCACCATTCTAGGTGCCTTCCACCACATTTCTTCACCATCATGGTCTCTTTTTCAGCACATCCCTTCTCAG
>JZKD02S2119370.1:120782-134500 GCA_000966675.3 Picea glauca
GACACTCATGCTCCTTTCCCCCCTAGGTTTGGGAGTCCCGATATTCTTACACATGTTTGAGAATCAACCACATACTCCTTCTCCTCATTATGATAGATTTCCCAATGGACTCCCAGGATATCTCCTCACGGTTCTCATTTGAATTCACCTCCATAGTATCATTAACCCTCCATTTCATATACAATCAATTTTCCGACCTGTATATTTCCCTACATTCATTTACCTAATACAAAAACCTACCTATGGCCCCCCCACCCTCCACCATTTCTCCACACAACTTGTGCCCTCACAGGCCAAGCCATCTTTCACTAGGGCACCCATTTTTGTATTTGTACACTCATCCCAATTATTCATTATTCATTTGGTAATTGTAAAAATCCTTTGTTTCCAACATTTACATATTTTTTTTTTCTGCCTTGGCGACCTTCGTTTTTCCTGGCAAAGAAACCCATGTCACCCTTGGTTAGGGCACTCATTACCTTCTACTCTCATTGACATCATTCATAAACCTCGAGTATCCCATAGTCCATGTACCTCTGATCTCTGAGCTTGTCCACTTTGTCATGCCTCTGGCACAATTTAACCCACGTCTAGTTGTCTGCCTGACACTAGATCCAGTTTCACAGTTGCTGCCACTCATACTTCACATATATCCCAAACCAAGGATAGTCTTGAGTCTCACTGCATCTTGAATTCATCCATGTTCCTCATCAGTTCCTGATCTCATCCAATGGATTTCATGATGCCCTTTTGCTTCTTGGAGTCGCGTCTCCCTTTCTGTCGACATCAACATAGTTTCCAGAAGGGCGACAATATCTTGACTCTCATTACCTTTACAATGAAGAGCCTCAGATGACACAGAGAGAACCATCATTACTTTCTGCTATCGTTGACCCCCTTAACATTCAACTTCAACACAATTTCATGTTATGGTGCGTCTTACTTTGCGATTATCGCAGTTGTTTTATACTAGCCGAAGACCTCTGAATTTGCTGGGCCATCAATGCCTACGAGTCATCGACACTTTTTACAGGTGTCATTACCTCTTTTCAGAGCATGTTCACCATCAGAATTGTCATCTTCCATTATCAAACCACCCTGGAGGGAGCTACAGTTATCTAAATCAACATACAACTTTAGTTATTGTCTTACATATTTGAGTTACATGACACGATCATGGGGCATGCCTGCCTTGTTTGTACACAGACTTTATTTTTGTACCTAGAGAAAGGTTCTCTCCCACAGTTTCCCCTCTCCATCTGATGGGTTTCTCTTGCAGTTTCTCTCAACACTCTTTCTTACAATGGTACTCTCAGTAGAATAAACATTGATTTATTTCGGCTATATGTATGCTCCTAACCTCACACATCAGGGGGCATCTGTTATCACTGAAATTGCATCTGCAAATGGTTACAGGAATCCAAGATCTTCAAACACCTATTAGTTCACTTGCAACCCCAGAAAAACATTTCTAAAAGGAACAAACTATACAACTGGTTATAAAATTGACATATGTAGAAACACTACAGGAAGCGCGTGCACGTGCGCATGCCAAAGAAACCAAAAGAGTGCACATGCACTCGATGCGTGACTATGTACAATAAAATCCACACACTCTTGTGAATGACACATTTATGGTTCTTGTCGGCCCCTCACCCACTTCTGGTTCATCTCCCAATTCGATTTGACCCTCAAATCCTATATGAATCTGCATGGGGGGATGGTCAAGGACCCAAGGGTGCCCTAAAGGGCCCCTTGTTCACACTAAAGACCGGTTAGATAATGCTTCAAAGATTTTATATAAAAAGAGGCCATGGGTGCATTATGAATTTAAGAATCTCATTGTATTGTTATGCTGTCTCTATTCTCCTTCAAGAAACCTCTTTTCTTCAAGGAGAATACTAGCAACATCTCATTAATCTATTCACCTCACCTCTTGAGGGAATAAGCTTGGATTTCTTCACCATTGCCTTTCTAGTTTTCCCTTTGTAAGAAGAGAGCTCACATAGGGGACTCAAGATCCCTCCCTTGGAGGAAGAGGGGATCCATAAGTCCCCCTTTTTCTTTGGTGTTTGCCCACTAATACAATTTATCCATTGGTTTCATGATTATTGGTCTTTTGATTAATTTTTGGTTCAAGTTTCCTCATGCATTTTAGTTTTCTTTCTTTAGTTATTTATTTAGTTGTTGTTAACTTAGTTGTTTGTTTATTTCATGTGATTGAGTCATTTGATTCATACACTAACCTCTGTCTTGTCTAGTAGTCCCAACTAGACTTGCAAGTGTCCCTCTTTTTCTCATTCAAGTGGCGAAAAGGATACAACACATAGGAAGCCCCATAGTTACTCGAGTCGATCATGTCAGACAATCCAGTGTGACGACGAAGAAGAAAAAGCAGGAGGAAGTCCAGGATATAGAGACCGATGAGGAGGACAATGCTTATGAAGATAATGGATCTGACTCGCAAGGAGGAGGAGATGAAAGAGAAGAAGAGAAAGGAGGAGGCAAAGCTACATCGCCTGAAGATCCTCCTACTGGGAAAATGAAACCACAAAATAGGAAGGTTTCTTTGAAGAAACCTTCAGCCAGCAAGAAGACGTGCGCTAATAAGCCCCAGTTGGAGGCCACTCTCACTAAGGATGGCATCAGTCTAATTTGCAGATCTATGTAGGATGCTTCCGAGGACATCTTGCAGAGATATGGAGAGAAGCAGGATGATCTATATGGAAGGATTGAGAAGGAATTGAAGGAAGTACAACAAGCTATTCGTTTGGTCCATGCAGTACCCACTGTGCCTTCCTCATCACAGACTGCAGAATTGGGGGATGAACCAACCCAATTGAGAAGACTAGCAGATGAAATAGAAGCTCAGTTCTAGAGAGTCCAAGAAGAGAAGGAGAAGGCTACAAAAGCCTTCAAAAAGGAGAAATATGAAGTCTTAGTGTAATTACGAGTAGCATCGGACAATATAGCAGAGCAGGAAAGCGAGAAGGCAGAGTTTCAAGAGGAAAAATTCCAGCTACAGAAGGACAAGGAGCAAATTATCACAGAGCGGGCCATGGTCAAAGAAGCGGTGAGTAAAGCATGTCGCTATGTGCCAGGCTTGGCACAAGAAGGGCAAGAGCCAGTCGAAGCTCAAATAGTGAATCTCCCTGAGACCCTCTAGCAGATTCAGGCTAGAATAACAGAATTGGGGGCCCAAACAGTACCGAGCACCTCATAGGAGGTGCATGACCAGAGGGAGGAGACCACTAAGAACACAGTTGCAAGCATAAGATCCCTCACCTCAGAATGTAAACAAATAAGTTATAGGAGCACCCAGACATACAAATGCCTCGCTGAGGATCCAAAGCTAAGGAAGATGGAAGCATAGTTACAAGAGGCACAACAACATGCATTTTTAGTGCAGGTGCAGATGAAGCTGCTCATTGCAGTAGAAAGAATGAAGATATGCCAGGAGTAGCATGCAGTACAAAAAAATATCACTGCCCTCCAGGGTAGGGTAATGGAAGTGACACAGAAGCTAAAACCTATGCAGGATGAAACCTGCAAGGTGTTCAAAGAGATTGATGGACATGGCTCACAATTGGATCAAGTGGTTGCAACAGTAAAACAACACCTAGAAGGGCATGTTAACAAGCAGATGATCCATGAGCTCGTTGAGCAGGAGGCTCAGGCGAAGCAACAAGTCGAGGAAACTTGAGTTAAGCTAGAGGCTTGTAACACCCCAAGTTTCAGACCCCCATTTTAAATAATGTATTGCTACAATGCTGAGAGGCTTGAGTGCCCAAACAATTATTAAAGGGCCAGTATGCCCAAGAAATGTAATGTTTTTTATCATTGTTATTAATAATGACATCACTCACTACTAGACAGACACAGACTAGAGTTATAGGGGGCTATGATTCCACAAGAGAGGGGGCGTGAGGGGATACATGTTTATTTCCTATTTTAATTACCCTTTTTTTCTAAGGGAGGGGATCGGTTACGTGAGCTTTTTGGGGAAGGGCAAGAGGTTCTTGATTCCCCACAATAAATACTTAAACCCATCCCTGGTCTGATTGTGGGTTTGGTCATTGGCTCGTTCGCTCCTTCACTTCTGCATCTTACCATTCTTCCCCTCACACACTTTCATGAACCCACTTGCCCATTCATTGATCCATCCTCACCTGCATCTTGGCTTGGTAAAGGGAAAGAAATTGCTAAAGATTAGCCACAGGATAGTTGGCTGTAGTGGTCGCTGGTGAAATCTAGTCATGACTTGAGGCCTGCATGTCTAAGATGCGTTGGCCTGTGCCATGTTTTTCTCACAGCTATAAGTCCTGAGAGTTTCAACATTGAGATTCTAGATCAGATGTGTTGGAGCCCTGGAAAGAGAAGGACTGCCTGAGGGATTGCATGGCAAAGAATGGTGGAGGTCCATTCTCTTGGGTGGTACATGCTGGGTAGAAGAGAGTTAGGTACTTGGATTGTTGTGGGTGTTGGGAAACCTATGAGGGATTGAGAGATGACTAGTTTGGGAACCCAAGTAACACTTTGGAACTGTCCTTATGGATTCATAGCCCTGGCTCGGGGGTGACACTGCTGTTGATATTTGGAGCAATAGTGTCTATGGTTGGGTGGAACGTCCTTAGTCTGCAGCCAGTTGGTGTCTCCTTTTCATAAAGATAAGTGCTTTCTGTTGTGATATTATTATCTGTGTATGAATGTATTCCACTCTGTACTTTAATTATCGTTTAACTAAATCTTAGATTATGCATGATTTTTGAATATTACTGTGCATGTCGTTAATCCATTTATCTTATGCATCCTTATTAAATAAAGAAGGTACTAGTAAGAGTATGAAGTCCAAGGGTGGGATTGAAGGTAGCACACCCCAGCCTGTGGGTGGTTGGGGATGTTACATATTGGTATCAAAGCTTCTGGTTGAAACACTGAGCTGGTATGGGCCAGGTCTGTTGGTTAGAGTCTCGTGGTCGAGATTGAACTCTGACCATGAAGTTGAAAAGCTCATGAGGAATGACGTTATAGAATCTATGCAGGAGCTAGATCATCATAGACCCATTGTAAGGGGTTTGAAGGATCCTGACCATCCCCTTCAAATTCAGGAACAATCACCAATGTAGGATCATGAGAGATCCGGGATCATTGGATCAAAGGACATGTGAACATGGGTCATCTAATGAAAAGGAAACAAGGGTTAAGGTCACAACTGTCAGATCCCATTGGAGAGAGAGATCAATGGACATCAGGCATTGTGGGGAACCAAGTTGCACGGGAGATAATTCCTCAAGGTGGTCTTGCAATCCAAACTATAGTTTCACTAAGGGGTTACATGTCATCTACAGGATAATTGCAGAGAGAAAAGTGGGTTACTCCAAACCGCTGATGCGTGCCCCCACAAATTGAAAGGCATGCAGTGATGTGACATGTTAATACTCAAGCGATGAACCTCTGAAGAGCAGAAGTAGCTGGAGACCATCGATCTGTAGGAGGACACACGTCAACCGATTGTGTGCTCTGGGTGAAAGAACTCTGGGAAAAGGTGAGCGAGTAGAACTTGAGAATTGATATTTTCGGACCCCGGATATTCGAAGTGAATCGCAGCCGTTCGATCCAGGAGGACACGTAGTAGAAATCCATGCACTTCGAGGGAAAGTGAAGGTTGAGAGTTGATTTATCTGAAGGCTGAAGACTTGAATAAATAATAGCCATCAATCTGTGGGGGACATGCGTTAGTAGATCGCGTGCCTCAGATAAAATCATTTTCGGAAAGAGTTAAGGGTTGAGATTCATGAAGTCCTGAAGTCCGGAGTTGTTACAGATCGTCCGATAAGGGAGACACATGGTGATAGTTTGGCCGATTCTAGAAATTGGAGTTCGGGAGAATTGGAAGTGTGTTAGTGTGGAAACTCCTGAAGTCATAAGAGCCTGAAGAGATGAAGTGGTGAGGCACGATGATGTCACTAGGAGGTGATGTGGACCCTGGAATTTCCGAAATGACGTGGCTTGTGGACGTCACTGGGGATAACGTGGATACATGGGATGAGCACCACATGTTAGTAAGTTTTGAGCATGCAGATGATTGAAATGTCAGTTAGGACTTGACACGTGTCACCTGCCTGATTGGGCCACGTGTCCACTTACAGTATTTCACTACGTGGCGACGAATTGTGGACTCCAGAGAAGTTACTCTGAGAGTTTTTAGTTTAAAGTTGAAACTCTCGAAGCCTGAAGAGTCGGAGACCTGAAGTAAACTTCGACCATCGGATCATCCGAAGTAGAACTGAACTGTCAGATTAGGAGTAGACCTGAATTGTCAGATTAGGAGAGCAGGTGGTGTGAGGCTGTGGATTCTGGCTAAGGACCCAAAGTAAACGTCGATCATCAGATCTTCCAAAATAATTCCCCACCGTCCAATTCAAGAGGACGTGTGGCAAAATCCTGTGTATTTCGAGGGAAGTAAAGTTTGAGATTTGAGAATTCCGAAGTCTGGAATTCCTAAATGACCACAATCGTCGATCTGGGAGAGGTAAATCTGAACTGTTGGTTCCCAATAGGTAGATATCGGTTTTCCATTTAGAAGCATCGTCAATATCATGAGATCAACGGTCACCTCACATTTCAGGGATGAGAGGTGATCGAAATTTACAAAGTCAAGGGTGGGCTGCAATCGAGACCATGGTTTTGGAAGAAGGACACGTGGTGGATCGAGGTGAATTATGGGGTGAAAAGTAGTTTGGTTCCAAACCACCTTTGAGTGTGGCTGTAATCACGCATCTATGTGAGGTCACCGCCTAAGGTCACATATAAGGAGGGGCCAAGAGAAAAGGAGCTAGCGCCAACTCTGATATGTTCGCAAGGGCGAAGGAGAAGGTCGCGGGGGCCATCAGACCTGTGCCAGAAAGCCAGAAGGGCCTGTGTTTAGATACAGAATGAAGCCATCAAGGTTTCAGAGAGCCAATTCAACTTGGGATTGAAGATCCTTGACTGGGAGGTCACGCAACCCTTAGGAGACAAGGGGGCTTGCATTGAGAATAAAAAGGAACTGTAACATTGTTTACAATTTTGTTTATCATATGCGTAATTCTAACAAAATGGTCGCTTACACATTTTGTAGAATTAAGGGGCTTAAGCACATCAGCTCAGGACGTGTATTGAGGAAATGGAAGAAGGTGAGGGAGGATCCAGTCATGATAAGGAGGCTGAAGGCCAAAATACCAGAGTTGGTAATCAAGAGACAAAGTCCAATGGATGCAAGGGAAAAGGAGAGAAGGAAACATTAATAGAAATGGTAAGAAGCCTGAAGATGGAAGTGCAGAGATACAAAGAATACAACGAGAGACTGATGAGAGAGAAAAGTCTGATAAATTCTCAAGTGTTGCAAAGATTAAATCAGTTGCATAGACAAATGAAGAAGGGATCAAACTCAAGACAAGAGGAAGAAGGCAGGTGCCATGAAAGAAGGGATGATCGTGGAAGAGCTGGTTATTCCAAAAGTGCTAGCAGAGCTCATGGACACCACTCACCTCCTTACTCAGAAATAAATTTTATGCATCAGAAGATCCCGTAAGCAGTCCAGAGGTGTCTCCTATCAGACACCAAAGAAGGAAACAAGAGGTAGATAGTTTGCAAGGAGAGCTGAGGAAGCTCAAGCCACCTTCCTTTGATGGTGAAAGAGAAAGGGAAGATGATGTCGAAGCATGGTTTCTTGGGCTCATGAGATATTTTCAGTTGCATAACTATTCCTCGAACCTGGAATCTAGGATTGCCACCTACCATTACATGGGAAAGATGCAATGTGGTGGGACCGACTGAAGCAAGTGGAACATGTTAATGAAAGTAGGATCACTTGGAAGAAGTTTAAGAAGTACTTCTAGAAGGAGTACCTCTCAGAGCATTTCTATGACAAGAAAATGCAGGAGTTCTTTGAACTCAGGTTGGGAAGCATGACTATGGCAGGGTACGAGAAGAAGTTCTTGGGATTGTTAAAATATGTCAGGTTCATTGGTGATGAGAAAGTGAAAATACAAATATTTCTAAGTGGACTTCTAGCCTTTTATAAGGAAAATATCAAGTATGATGAGCCCAAGACCTTGACTGAGGCCATCAGGAAGGCTAAATACCTGTATGAGCAAGTCCAGGGAAGAGAATCCTTGTAGAAATCTTGTAAGGACAAGAATAATGAGAATTCTGATCAGAGGAGGAAAGGATTCAAACCCCCCTTCAATAGGAATGAGCCTAATAGAAATCATCAAGATCAGTATGCTAAGGGGGATTACAAGAAGGAAGATTCCTTGGGAAAAATGGGAAGCCCACCAATCTAATGCTGGGGATGCAAGGAATATCACCTATACAAGGATTTCCCACACAGAAAGGACAGAGTGAAGACTATGCACAACATCCAAGAGGCTACAACAATCGAAGATATGGGAATAATCTATGTAGCTTTAAATGATCGACAAGCAGAGTACCAGTCCAATATGATCGAGGTGGAAGGTAAGATAAAAAATCAGCCTGTTTCTATTTTGATTTATTTTGGAGCAAGTCATTGTTACATTGATCCTAATATAGTGGATAGATTACATTTGGAGAAAAGTAAACTTGGAAAATCAAGTTTGGTTCAGTTAGCCACTGGAACCAAAAGAAGAATCCATGATAGGGTCATAAGTTGTTCCATAAGTCTTAATGGCATGAATACTATTATTGATCTAAATATCATACCATTGGGGTCTTATGATATTCTGATTGGAGTGGATTGGTTGGACACGCATCATGTTGTCCTAGATTGTCATAACAAGACAATTACATGTCTTGATGGAAATGGAAAACAAAGCACTGTGAAAGGAGTTCCAAGACCCATCTCTATAAGGGAGATTTCAACCTTACAACTAAAAATATGTTTTAGGAAAGGATGTCAGTTGTATGCAGCTCATGTGGAAGAGCCAGAAAATACAAGGGGACCAAGCCTCGAAGATTTCTCGGTACTACAGGAATTTGAATATGTATTCTAATAAATACACGGATTTCCACCAAGAAGGGAGATAGATTTCTCAATTGATTTAGTGCCAGGAGCTGCCCCGATGTCAAAAACACCTTACAGAATGAGCACACCAGAGTTAAAAGAATTACAAATGCAGTTGGAGGAATTGTTGAAGAAAGGGTACATACGTCCAAGTGTTTCACCTTGGGAAGCACCAATACTTTTTGTCAAAAAGAAAGATGGAACCTTGAGGTTGTGTATTGACTTTCAACAATTGAACAAGTATACTATAAAGAACAAGTATCCTCTATCCCGAATTGATGACCTTTTTGATCAGCTAAGAGGAGAAAATATATTTTCAAAGATTGACTTGAGGGCAGGACACCATCAGGTAAGAATCAATGAAGAAGACATTCATAAGACAACCTTTAGGACCATGTATGGGAATTATGAATTTGTAGTGGTGCCATTTCGATTGACCAATGAACCAACTGTCTTCATGTGCTTAATGAATGACATATTCATAAATTATTTGGATAAGTTTGTCATAGTATTCTTGGATGACATACTTATCTATTCTAAGTCTGAAGAGGAGCATGAACATCACTTAAGACTGGTATTGCAAATACTGAGAGAACATCATTTGTATGACAAGTTGAGTAAGTGTTCTTTTTATCAAAAGCATATCCATTACTTGGGACACATTATTTCAGAGCAGTTCATAACAATAGATCCAGAGAAGATTGAAGCCATTAGAGGATGGCCATCACCTAGAAATGTGTCAGACGTCAGATCTTTTATGGGATTAGCTAGATATTACAGAAGGTTCATAGTAGGGTTCTCTAAGATTGCTCATCCCATCACTTCTTTGCAAAAGAAGGGAACTAAATTTGAATGGACACTCAAATGTGAAAATAATTTTAATCTATTGAAGGAATTACTTACTAGTGCACTTGTGTTAAAGATTGTTGACCCAAATGAAAGTTTTGTTGTATGTTCAGATGCATGTAAGGAAGGACTTGGGGGAGTCCTCACGCAAAATGGACATGTCATTGGATATGAGTCCAGAAAGATTAAGGAACATGAGAGGAACTATGCCACCCACGACTTAGAACTTGATACCATTGTTCACGCCTTGAGGATGTGGAGGAATTATCTCATGGGGAAGAAATTCGAATTAAGGACAGACCACATTAGCATGAAGTATCTTTTTGAACAACCGACCTTGAATGCCAGGAAAATAATATGGATGGAATTTTTAAGTGAATATGACTTTGATATAACGCATATCAAGGGAAGAGAGAATAAATTTGCAGATGGACTTAGTAGAAGAGTGCATCTCATGCATGCTACTGCTGTCATTATGCATCAGTCAGACTTGAAGAGCATAATTTTATATGGTCTTGTTACAAATCAACATTACCTACAGGTAAAGGAAAACTTACAACAAGGAGATGTACAACAGAAAATAAAGGAGTATGAGATAAAGGAAGACATATTACTCATGCATAAAAACAGAATCTATGTTCCTAGTTCCAGAGAACTGAGGAATTTGGTACTGAAGGAAATGCATGATGTTCCTTATGCTGGACATCCTGGTTACTAGAAAACAATTACAACAGTAAGAAGCCAGTTCTTTTGGCCGGGAATGAAGAAGGATGTTGCTGATTACATTGCTTGATGTATGGAATGTCAAAAGGTGAAGGATGAGCATAGGAACCCATAGGGGTTGGTGTAGCCATTGCCAATCCCATAGAAGAAATGGGAAGTGATCACCATGGATTTCATCATAGGATTACCTAGAATGAATAAGCAACATGATTCAATCATGGTGGTGGTTGACAAATTAACAAAGGCTGCTCATTTTGTGTCTGTGAAGACAACACATACATCAACTAATATTGCATAAATTTTCATGAAGGAAATTGCTAGGTTGCATGGGATACATAGGACAATCGTCTCAAACATAGATACAAAGTTTACCTCCAATTTCTGGAGGGGATTGTTTAAAGGATTTGGCACAAATCTAAACTTTAGCACATCATATCATCCCCAAATAGATGGGAAAACAGAGAGGGTCAATTGAATAATTGAAGACATGCTGAGAATGTATGTGATGGATAAGCCATCTATGTGAGAAGATTACTTACACTTGGTTGAGTTTGCATATAATAATGGGTATCAAGCTTCATTGAGAATGAGCCCATTTGAAGCCTTGTACGGTAGGAAATGCGATACTCCAGTAAGCTGGGACAACCCAACAAATAGAGTGGTACTTGGGCTGGAGTTGCTCAAGGATATGGAAGACCAGGTGGTTAAGATCAAGCATAATTTAAAGGTAGCTCAGGATAGACATAATTTTTATGCAGACAAGAATAAGACAAATAGAGAATTTAAAGTAGGGGAGCATGTACTTTTGAAAGTAAAGCCCAAGAAAAGCTCTTTGAAATTGGGTAGTTGTACAAAGTTGGCAGCCAGATTCTATGGTCCATTTGAAATATTGGACAAAATAGGGCCAATTGCATACATGCTTTCATTTCCCGCTTCCATGAATGTGCATAATGTATTTCATGTATCTTTACTAAAAGATATATGTACATGATCCTAGCCATGTTATTGATTGACATCTGATTCAGGTAGAGATGGAGGGAGACTTTCAGGTTCAACCAGTGCGAGTATTGGACAGAAAGGTCAAAATGCTCCAGAATCGAGTTATAGAGCTGGTAAAAGTTCAGTGGACCTACTACAGTCCTAAAGATGCTACCTCAAAGCATGAAGACGCCATGCGGGAATAGTACCCGCAACTTTTTGAATAAATTTGAGATTTTGATCTCTATTTTGTATATGCATTGAGGACAATGCCAAGATAAGGGGGAGGGGATGTAACCCCCTGGTTTTCAGACCCCCATTTCAAATAATATATTGTTACAATGCTGAGAGGCCTGAGTGCCCAAACAATTATTAGAGGGCCGATATTCCCAAGACATGTAATGTTTTTGATCATTATTATTAATAACTACATCGTTGGCTGCTAGACAGACAATGACTAGAGTTATAGGGGGATATGATTCCACAAGAGAGGGGGCTTGAGGGGATAAATGTTTATTTCCTATTTTAATTACCCTTTTTGTTTAAGGGAGGGGATCGGTTACATGAGCTTCTTGGGGAAGGCTAGGAGTTTTTTGATTCCCCATGAAAAATACTTAAATCCATCCTTGGTTTGATTGCGGGGTTGGTCATTGACTTGTTCACTCCTTCACTTCTGCATTCATACCATTCTTTCCCTCACACACTTTCATGCACCCACTTACCCATTCATTGATCCATCCTCACCTGCATCTTGGCTTGGTAAAGGGAAAGGAAGTGCTGAAGATTAGCCACAAGATAGTTGGCTGTAGTGGTCACTGGTGCAATCCAACCATGACTTGAGGCCTGGATGTCTGAGATGCATTAGCACGTGCCCTGTTTTTCTCACAGCTGCAAGCCCAGAGAGTTCCATCATTGAGATTCTGGACCAGCTGTGTTGGAGCCCTGGAAGGAGAAGGATGAGTCACAGGTGAGTGTTGGGGCATGTTGGCCCTCAACCAAGTTTTGAGGAAGCCTTGGTCAGATTTGGCCCACTTTTGGACTTCGACACTATGGTCGAAGAAGGAGTGCCCAGGCGGAGTTGAGATCACGGATCTCACTTATTTTGTGGGCTATGTGGACCCAATAAGGGGTCCTCTAGGGTTTTTGTAATGGATTTATGGGATGTAAACCCATGGGTTCTCCCCATGTTTGGCCCTATTGTAAGAGTTTGTAAAAGTATAAATAAAGAAGAATGTAGTGTAGAAGTAGTAGTATTCGAGCTAAGTGCAAGTAGTTTGAGTTTCTTTGTGTAAAGGAATGTATGTGCATTAAGGCATCGTGCTTGATAAAGAGTTGGCTCTGTGCCTTGACCTAGTTTTGGAAGGAGGATATGGTTATTAGGATTAGATCTCTTGTCTGGTACAAGGGTTGACTCTATGTCTTAGTGCTCATGAGTGGATGAATGTAATATTCATTCGGATAATAAAGAGGTGAAGCAGTTGGTGGACGTAGCCCCACATTGGGGTGAACCACATATATCTGTTGTCTTATTTCTTTCTTTGTGCAATGTTATCTCTGTTATGTTTGGCTTAGTGCTTATATTAGAATGTGTAATGAATATGTATGTTTTTCTTAAATGTTGTGCTTATGTTAAATGCTAGATCTGATCCACAGTGCTAAGTGATAAGTGTTTTAAGTGCATAGTCTTTGTTGTTACTATGCTAGATCTATCCTTGGGTATGTTCTGCGATGTTAATAAGGTTAATGAACTAATTCATGTCATATTCTAAGAATTAACAAAATACTTTGCGAATTTTTATTATCACAGAGCTGTGTCCCAGCCTGGTTACATCCACCTGCGTCCTGTAACCCCCCTGCTTCTACCTCCAATGATACTTCGCCTACTTCACAGGTGTTGTTGAAAGGGAAGATATTTAGGGTTTTGTTGGTGCGCTGTTAAGCGTTGAACCCTGGGTCTACCCCTGTGCCAATAGTGTGAAATACCACGTGAAACGAATCATGAGACATATCTAAATGAGAGTGAGGAGAAGGATTTGTTGGACAACTGAGAGGGGGGGGTGAATCAGTTGTTACCGTGCTTAAACAATTTATGCTTCTTTTAAACTCTTTGCTGAGACACTAAATGATAATCACAATAATGCAGGGA
>JZKD02S2119370.1:151991-162254 GCA_000966675.3 Picea glauca
ATGAATTCTTTGTATAAGATCAAGGATTTATACAATAAAAGTAAAGACACCTTTATAGGGAAGAAATGTATAACTGCATTATATTAAGTGAAAGTCGAGAATACACACACACCTTTGCTCCAATGCTTTTGATGAAGAACCTCTACAACCTGACTTGAAGAGCTAAAGCAAAGCTATCTCAAGTATAATCTACAACAAAATTCTTCATGCATAAGCCAACCTAGCCTTTCCCATGAGATATCCCTCTTTATATAAGGTGAAAGAGGTATGCATGAGGATATTAGGATGATCCCACTAAATAAGAGAAGCGAGTAAGATCCAAACCGATCGGAGGCCACCTCATTGTCTAGAAGATTCCTTCTAGAACTTTTGTGAATTTTATATTTTTCCCTTTGTTTGAGCATTGTCACACCCCATGTACAGGCAGCATGCGGCGATGCCACAATTCAGATTTGGTGTAGCGTGCGACAATCAGGCATCATCGCACCCCAATCATTCAGCAGGGTGCGACGATCTCCTTAGATATGGTTTTTAAGGGAGAAAAGATAAACCACTTTCCTCATGGAGAAAGTCTCATTTAGTATCTTTAGGGAACATGGAAGTGAGTTATGCACACATCGTGAGTTGATCACAGGGGTGACCAAAATAATGTGTATGCCCCTATTGGTAAGTTGGTACCTCAACTTCCCGGGGTCGCAACTTTTGCATACGACCTCCGTTTTAGGCGTGTGATAGCCCATTGGAAAGGTATTTTAGATAACTACAAATTACCCCATAAAAATTTGAATTCCTCTATAATTTGACTATGGCGAGCCAAAAAAGAATTGTTAAGTGCTCCAAAATTTCCCTGGAAGTACATCAAGATGTGCTGACATGAAAAAAAATAAAATAAGCCAGTTATATTAGATGGGAGGCCACCGGTATCCACATGGAAGATGTGTAGGGATTCAAACAACCCCAGAAGTGTAGAACCCACAATTAAAAAAAAGTACAGAAGAACGTACTGAACTAAAAAATGTTAAGAGGAGCTAGTTAGAATAGGTTGGTGGCCACCAATATCCACTTGGATCAGTCCCCCCCCCTTAGAAAGAAATAGTCTCCATTGCATTGAGTTCTCCCATCAGGTGAGGAAACTTCTGTTGAATTTGGCCATGGATGAGCCACTTTCCTTAGTGTAGGAGATGACCTACCTTGACAACCCGATAAAGCTATATGATCTACTGGCGAGTGCCCTTGACCTATGTGTCCACTATTTTATCAATGGATTGTTGTTTCATGTAGTCAGGGTTGAGCATTTTTGGTGTCAATTGTTCTGTGATCTCGGAGGTGTCCAATAATGGTGGAAAATATGGCCGAAGGAGGTCCACATTGAACTCTGGGTGCAAGCCAAGGAAGGGTGGAGTGTTTATCTCAAAATCATTGCTGCCCACATCCTTGGTTATAGTTTAAGGCCCATAGCAAAGTGGGCAGAGCTTCCAATAGGGCCTTGTAAGACACTCCTTCTGCAAATGTAATAAGAATTTGTCTCCAACTTGAAACTGGCGCGGTACCCTATGGTGATCATGGCGCTGCTTTTACTTAGCATTGGCTTTATGCAAAATCTCATGAACTTGTTGGTGGATGTGCTGAATCTACTCAATGAATATGGTGGCTTTGTCGGTCTCAGACTGAACATGGAAAGAGTCTGTCTGTGTGGTGGAAAGAGGTAGTGCAACATGAATGGGACCCGAGGGTTGGAATCCCAACCCCACCAGAAATGGGATATGACCAGTGGAGCTATGGAGAGCCCTGTTGTAACTATGTTGAACATAGGGGAGACTCTCATCCCATGTACGTGGATTCTTAGAGTTGTACATACACATGATGTGCACGATAATCCGATCAACGACCTCTGTTTGGCCATCTATTTGGGGGTGGAAAGAAGTGGATTTAGTGAGCTTGGTGTCTAACAATGACCAGAGACTCGACCAAAATGTGTTGAGGAGCCTGTTGATGAGGTTAGAGATGATGGTATATGGTATCCCAAAATGGACCCACACTCGTTCAAAGAAGAGCTTGGCAGTATATGTCGCTATGAAAATTTTCCTTCAGGATGTGAGGATGGCCATCTTCAAAAACTGATCAATGACCACAAATACACAATCATTGCCTTGATTGGTGGACGAAAGGCCAGACATGTAATCCATTGAGATGGATTCCCAAGGCTTCTTAGGAGTGGGAAGAGGGGTGTATAAGCCTTGCTTCTTGATGGCTAGCTTGGCAATGACAAATGCAATGCAAGATATGATATACTTGTTGACGTCCTATCAAACTTTTGGCCAATAAAAATGTTTCTGTAGAATGACCACAATTTTCTCCACGTCAAAATGTCCTGCCATCCGACTATAGTGGGCTTCCCAAATAAGCTTTTCACTCTCGCTTGTAGGAACACAAAGATGGACCAGATGGCATAAAAATATGTCCTGAATGTGAAAATTGGTGACATTCGCACATGTACCCAAGAGTTGATAGGTGGTGGCGAAGTCCGAATATTACTGATAAAGTTTGGGCCACTCAGATGCCTCATGTACATAAGAATGGAGCACAGTGGTGAGTGCAGCCATGAGAGGTCGACTGAGGTAGTTAACGACATGATTTGAGCTCCCTGTCTTATACTTAATGTTGAGATGGAACTTCTACAGGTAGGTGGACCACTTCTGATGGTGGTCATTATGTAATTTCCCCTGTGTCTGTATGAAATGTAAAGGCTTGTGATTAGTGTGGATGATCGTCTCCTTTCCTAGAATGTAATATTTCCATTGATGACAAGCTTATACGATGGAGTACATCTCCTTGTCATAGGTGGGGTATTTCTAGACAATATCTGAGAGTGTCTCACTATGTGTTGGCACAGGGGCAGACCCAGGGTTCAAAGCTACAACAATGCATTAACAAATCCCTAACTATCGACCCTTTTGGCAACACTTGCGAAGTAGATGAAGTCTCACCCGAGGTAGAGGCAGGGGTGGTTGTAAGACTCAGGTGTCTGCAACCTTTGCTAGGACACAGATACGTGATTGTACTACTTAATAAAGCACTTAGCACCGTTCGTTCTACAATATATAATCATTAATCAATTTGTTGATAAAACATGGCTTCATAGTATTCACACTAATCTACAGTATTTAAGCACTTAGCATATAAATGGATCATAATGAGCATATCAAGCACTAAACATGACTATCTTGATCAGATCTAATATTCTCACATATCATAAGCACAAAGCAGAAGTAGATCTATCTAAACATATCGAAGCACTCAGAAAATAACATGTGAACACATCAAGACAAAGCACAAAGAACAAAGCACATAACACAGTGTTTACGTGGTTCACCCCCACCCTGAGGCTACATCCACCAACTCTTCTGATTTATTGCCTTCAGTCAATCGGTTACAAGCACAAATCCATCAAAACCCTTACTCCACACAGGACATAAGATCTGCGCAACTTGCTAGATCCTTCTTCCTTGCGTTACAAAACTAAGCCATCTATAGTCTCGTACAAGGAACTGCACTCAACTCTGCAAGTCTTACACAGAATGCACAAAGCCCTGATCACATAGATCCAACCCTTAGCACTTAGCCTACATCACATAGACATACTATTCGACTTCAAATACTTCTTACATTGCCTATCCTTCTATTTATACATACAAAATAGGCCTAATCATGGGTAAATCCATGGGCTGACATCCCATTCCCATTACATATTTCAAAAAACCCAAAAAGGATCCAAAAATGGGTCGAGATCCCATGATCTCTTCTTCGTCTTGCGCTCCTCCTTTGACAGGCTGTCGAAGTCCCAAAATAGGTCAACATGACCAAGAAACTCCCAAAACTTGGTCAAGGGCCAACAAGCCCCCAACACTCACCTGTGACTCATCCCGAGTCACTCTGGTCTACCTATTTCTGCCTCAAATGCCTTGAGCTTGGATCGAGCTGCTTCGACCTACTACTGTGCGATGAACTATTGTTTAGAGAAATCCTGGATTACTACGTCATTCACTGGCCCTTATAGGCATTGTTCTACTGTGGTGATGACCTGTTCGAGCTCTTCTCTTTGGATCTCAACCTCTGTAAACAACAGGCATGCCTTATCTTGTACAAGTTTAAGCCGTTGAGTTATTTCCATCACTTTTCTTTGGATCGTATGGATCTGTTTCTGGGATGTGCATTTCTCGTGAGACCTCTTCATTCTTTATATGAATGATAGGGCCTTCAGCATCACCTGGAGTGTGTCTACGTGTTGCTTTGCTTCCTAGAGCTACGAATCCAGCGCCTGTAACTTTAGGTTCTCAGTGAGGTTTTCATAGGTCTGAGTGCTGTGGTTACTCAACTTCTTACACTCTAAGGCAAGAGATTTTAATCTATCGACTGCGCTGCGAGAAGTTGCTTCCCTTAGGTCTCTTACATCTTGAGGGGTCTCGGGAACAGTGCACTATTGGAGCTACTGGATTACCTCTTCAATTTGTGCCACCTGCCATGGAATTCTCTCTTTGGCCTTGACTTCGAAAAATATCACAGAGCGAAGTGCTCGGTTGACCATTTCCTTAACCTCGAGTTGCTCGGCGAGCAATTGTTCCTTGCTTTGCTGTAATTGTGATTTTTCTTCATCCCACTTCGCTTGTAGAGCAAGCTTTTCCCATTCTACAACACTTTGTTTCTCCTCAAGGTCTTTCTGTACTTGTGCTAAATCCTGGGTGGCTTGTGCTGTCTCTTCCTGAGTTCGTCGGAGGCGAGCTTCAACTGTATCAGTGATGCGGTGTAGTTGAGCTGGCTCATCACTTAGTTCTAGTGTTTTTGATGGTAGAGGTGCAGTAGAAACTACGTGGATAGACTGTAGTGCCTGTTGCACTCCTTGAATCTTGTCCTTAATCCAATGGAACACCTCCTCTTGCTTAGCTTCTTTCTTCTCTGCTATCTCCAACGAAGAATCATTCAAGGCTACTACAATAAAATCAAAGTCATATGATGTGAGGGTAGTCTCAAATTTGGTCTTGGTGGCTTTCATTTTCTTTTGGGATGAGGGTTTCGGTGGGGAAACCTTCCTTTTCTTTGAGGGGTCCTCCTCGTCTCTAGGTGGTGTAACCTCGCCTTTCTTCTGTTCAACTTCTGCACCATCTATCTATCCGCCATCTCCTCCTTTCTCTACTGAGATGGAAGTAGTCTTTGCAGAGGTACTCCTGACATCTTGGGTGTCTTCATTCTTCTTTGTCTTGCTGGGTCCAGGGGTATCATGCGCTGCTTTAGGACTATCAATATCAGATATCTCCGCAGGGTCTGCTGGGATGAGGAGGTCCAACACCCATTCCTTGGTGATTTCCTCCAAATCCTCCTCCGTCAACTTGTAGTATGATTATAGCTGTTGTTTGTGCTCATTAGTGTGCACTGTGATATAGATGAAATGGTGGTCCGCGCTGAATTTCATCAAGGGCCTGAACCTGTGGAGAGTGTTCGGGGTTATACGAGGCTCAAACTGGATAACTGTCTTTAGTTGGTTGTAATATGTGTGGAACACAACATTAGCTTGCCATTTCTTATTCATGTCGTTCAAGTACCATAGTGTACTAAGCTTCACGACCAAAGGTTCAAATGGCTTGATGTCTAGGAAGGTCATGCTTTCCAGAATCTCCCATGTGATGAAAGAGACCAGTATGAGAAGCCAACTGAAGTGGAACTCATATCATTGATCCTACAATTCCCTGCAGTTGAGTTCAAACTAGTTTACTAGGTACTATGCCCAATTCATCTAAAGTCCTTCTGTGCACTTCCCTGCGAGGTCAACTACAAACTCCGTGACTTGGGTGGGTCGATTCTTTCGCACTAACTTCCCTGTGATCAATTAATAGGTGAGGCGCACTGTGCCGCTCTGGATAGAAGCTACCTTGTAGCTGTTGGGTATGTGTTATATTATTTGCATGTGTAGTAGTGTCTGAGTGTATGCGTCGGGCATGCAGGGGGGGCAGAGCCTCCTAAATTTTTTTTTCTGCCTCGGGAAATGTGACACCTACCTCAGGAAATGTATCATGTGTTTAGGTGGTTTTTTCGGCACATGGTTTTTACCGATGGTTTTCTATTTCTGGTTAAGGAATTAGGGTTTTGGACTAATCCAGGTCATTGGGTTAGGGTTTTTGATTCCACTGGCTCCTATATGTATATTTTATTGTAAATAATGTAACATAATGAATGAATATAATATATGCTGGTTTTCCCGGTTTGGGTTTCCAGGGGAAAAATCTCTGTGTAATGTTTGTATTTTCCATTGTATCTTTTCTGTTCTTTTCTGAATATCTATTTACAGTGGACATTGTACAAGGTTAGAATTTACAGTAGCCTCGCATGCCCTTCTCGACATCGCTGTAAGTGTCCTTTATCTTTTGGGTGAGAGCGCGATCCACGGTCTTTCCAGGGTAGAACTCTTGTGGGTCACGAACTTGCAAGCTTAGCCATGCTATCCGATTGATCAACGTCAGATCCACTGTGATGCGGTGATTCAACCACAAATATTTGCCATGGCAGCAGGACAACAACAATTTGACGCATGCGTTCACTTATTTATGCCTTCCAAAGTGCGATATCTTCATGACATTGAGTAGTGTGGACTGCATGAGCTTCATGGTCCATCACTGAGGAATTATCTTTGAATTCTTTCCCTTGGTTCTGTTCAGATACTTGTGCAAGGCAAGAATGTTGTACACCTTCCTGTCACCGAGGTCGAAGTCACTAAACTTCAACGCTGTGGTCTTATCCTGGTCTGCTCACACTGCGCGTATCCCTTTTGGGAGGTATGCAGTGACCAAAGTGTACTCAATTCTCTAGGAACACTGTCACGATTTATCACCCCGCTCAGAGGTGGTAGATAGGTGGGTAGTATACTTGGGATCATCTTGGCATTCATGAGATCGTCTCTGTGCTTAGTTCACTTTTCATCTACTGGCCAGGATGGATCAACTCGAGTAGTGGATGGAGAGGTTGACAGTCCTCTTGTCGAAGATGCTTGTACACTTGTAGACACTCCTCTCTCTGACATGACTCTTTCAGTCATTAAGTCAAGGAGAACTTCCGTTACTGATTCTTCAATTGCGATGAGCTCGTCGGACATACACGCTCGGGATTAAAATTATCAGGGTCACAATGATCTTAGATATGACACTAGGACAAACAAAAATAGCGCAATGATCACTGTATACAATTCACTTAGTCTGCGGGCTTCAAATTCTCATTTAGCAAAAGTGTTATCCATGCATGGCGCGACGGGATAAGTAGGAAACTCAGTAACGGTTCGCTTGCAATGGTTATGGGCCTCCATTAACTCTTGTTCGATCCGTTATGGCATGGTCTAATGGTCTGATGATAGAAATTTATTACTTTTCTGCCCATTCAGAGCATTGATCGAACGATTATAATATCCCCAACGGCTATATTTCTTCGCCATGGCGAAGTGCCATGTGTCGATGTTCTGATATACCGACGAAGCTCCAATTCTTCAAATTTTCTATCTGCGAAGTTCCTTCTAGAATCTTTTGTAAATTTTCAATCTTAGTCTCTTTTTACTTAGATTTCTATCCTTCTTTCTAGTGATCTTCGTCTCGGTATGTATTTTTCCATTCTGATTCTTATCTTCTTTTAACCTAGTCATTGCGCGCTGTTGAGATTCTTTCCTAGGATTCAAGGGTAATACCTCGTCTTTATTTGGAGTAAGTACTTTAGTCTTCTGTGGGTCTTCTAGTGTTCTTGGAGTTTCGTCATCAGTGTCTCTAGTGTTAAATATCTTTGATCTGTTCTCCTGTTCTTCGATCAAGTGTACGATCCTCCTAGTCATAAAATCTTTTAACTCCTATTTCTTCTGCTCCAAGACTTCTTCTTCTTTCTTTCGTCTGGCTTGATCTCTGTCAATACAAGGTTTCCCTATTAACATGGTAAATGAGGCAATGTCCTCAACAAATTGAATAATATCAAAATCTTCCTCTATCGAAGTTGCATTGACAGTCATAGGTATCTAAGCGAGCCTTCCACACAGGTTTACCAATTTTCTTTTGAATAACCATATTCCTCCTAATGAAGGAATCATAATAGGCCTTCCTATAGCTTCCCAATTTCTCTCTGTCATGATATTCACCTATGTTTCCTTATCTAGGACACAGTCAATGTCGAAGTCTCCTATTCTTGCTTCAATGCATTCTTTTCCTTTGAAGATCTCTGATAATATGACATATCGGTGGTCATTCAAGGTTTCTCTCATTTGTAGCAATATTTTCTCTAATTCTTCCTAGGGTTTTTCTATAGCCTTTGGAGCTACCTTAGGGTTTTCTTGATTCAGATTCATTCCTTCAAGCTTAGAAATCATTCTGGGGAAATCCAACACTTCATGGTCTAGATCTTTACAATAGAGGCAACTAGGTCTTCCACCAGGGAATTCCTTAGCAAGATGTCCCGATTTTCTACAACTGTAACAACGAGTTAATCCTATCTTTATTTTAAATGATCCCCAACCTCTTCTATACTGCACACTAGGATCATGGGAGCTAACCTGTGGTAAATTATTTCTGGGATCCTGCATCCATTCGTTAGTCCAAACATTCTTTCTATGCATAGGTATAGCATATCTTTCACTATTCTTGCCAGATATATTAATATCAAATCTTCTTTCATCTATCAATACCCTAGTTTTCAAACTAGGACAAATTTTATTAAACATACCTAGATCCATACTCTAGAATTTTTTTTTTTCCACTTATCTTACTTCTATAGAGAACAAAGCATTCAAATAATTTTTTTTTTTACTATCTTTACCTTTATCAGAGCACAGAGCTTGAAAATATTACCTCTTTTAATAAAAAAATCTCACTTTTAACTTTCTTAGAGAAAAAATCTTTCAGATCTTGCTTCTTTCCTTCAGATCCGACCTCTTTTCTTCAGATCGGGCTTCTTTCTTTCATATCTAACCTCCTTTCTTTAGCACAAAGATTTATAAATCAAGTAGAATACTGCGCACTAGGGAACATATCTACGCAAAAAGCTTCCACAATTTCAGGATTAATCTTTGCACATACTTTCTTCTTTCTTAATTCCCAACAGGCATAGTTTCAGGTCCTGACAATGGAACCATTTGTTGGCATAGGGGCAGACCCAGGGTTCAATGCTACAAAAACACACCGACAAATCCCTAACTACCGACCCTTTCGGCAACACTTGCGAAGCATATGAAGTCTCACCTGAGGTAGAGGCAGGGGTGGTTGCAAGACTCAAGTGTCTGCAACCTTAGCTGGGACACATATATGTGATTGTACTACTTAATAAAGCACTTAGCACCGTTAGTTCTACAATATCTAATCATTAATCACTTCACTGATAAAACAAGGCTTCGCAATATTCACACTAGTCTACAGTGTTTAAGCAATTAGCATATAAATGGATCAAAATGAGCATATCAAGCACTAAGCATGACTATCTTGATCATATCTAATATTCTCACATATCATAAGCACAAAGCAGAAGTAGATCTATCTAAACATATCAAATCACTTAGGAAATAACATGTGAACACATCAAGAAAAAGCACAAAGAACATAACACAATGTTTACATGTTTCACCCCCACCCTGGGGCTACGTCCATCAACTCTTCTTCTTTATTGCCTTCAATCAATCGGTTACAAGCACAAAGCCATCAAAACCCTTTCTCCACATAGGACAGAAGATCTGCGCAGCTCGCTAGATCCTTCTTCCTTGCATTACAACACTAAGCCATCTATAGTCTCGCACAAGGACCTGCACTCATCTCTACAAGTCTTACACAGAATGCACAAAGCACTAATCACGCAGATCCAACCCTTGGCACTTAGCCTACATCACATAGACATACTATTTGACTTCAACTACTTCTTACATTGCCTATCCTTCTATTTATACATACAAAATAAGCCTAAGCATGGGTAAACCCATGGGCCGACATCCCATTCCTATTACATATTCCCAAAAACCCAAAAATGATCCAAAAATGGGCCAAGATCCCATGATCTTCGCTTCATCTTGTGCTCCTCCTTCGACAGGCTGTTGTAGTCCTAAAATAGGTCAAAATGATCAAGAAACTCCCAAAACTTGGTCAAGAGCCAACACTATGGTATGCCACCAGATGACCATGCTAAGTGAGAAATGTGCCTATAACAAAGTCAGATGCATTGGTCTCAATCTCGAACGATTGTTGTAGATTAGGCAAGGAGAGT